>JAZHYW010023282.1:0-14836 GCA_037355805.1 Ixodes ricinus | reverse complement strand
TAGCGTGGCTCAAGTCTGAGTCATCGTGACGTCCCGAACCAAGCCGGTACACGTGACAAGACACGTCACGCCTCGGCTATATAAGCCGCTGCCTTTCCTGAATAAACCTCTTTCATCACCCGACGTCTGGCCCGCTTACATGGTGGCAGCGGTGCCCAGCCAGAAAAACAGTCGAGATGTCGACCCCGTCAACACTGCAACTACAGCTGCCGCCACCGAAGCCCTTGGACACCTCAGGCGACACATGGCTTGGATGGAAAACGTGGAAGAGTGAGTTTGCATTGTTTTCTACAGCTACGCAACTGAGCAAGCAACCGAAAGAAGTGCAGGCAGCAACGTTGCTGGTGACTATTGGCGAAGAAGGCCGAAAAGCATACAACAGCTTCAAGTTTGAGACTGAGGAGGACAGAAATGATGTTAACACCCTGATTCGTAAATTTGAGGACTTCTACAGACCGGCAACCAATTTGACCTTCCAGGAATTCCGCTTTGGGTCAAGGGATCAGAAGGAAGGCGAGTCGTTCAGCGACTGGTTGACAGAACTCAGAATTCTAGCAAAAAACTGCGAATTTGGAGAGCTAGAAGAGCGTATGCTACGCAGCCGTATTATCCTTGGCATTAGAGATAAGGGCTTGCAGAAGAAACTGATAGCAGAAAACCCGACCTATCAGAAGACAGTCGAAATGTGCCGCATTCAGGAGCAAGGAAAACAGCAGTTCCGCGAAATAAGTGAATCGGCAGAAGCCGCGCACGACACCGCAGTGAACACCGTCGCAGCGAGCGTTAAACCCTGCAGTAGGTGTGGTTACACAGTGCACCGTGCCCAAGCTTGTCCCGCGCAAGGAATAACGGTGCAACAAATGCGGAAGGCTGAATCACTTTGCTCAAGCGTGCAAGTCGTCGGAAACTTCACGAGTAACGAAAGAAAAGAAGGCGAACAATGAAAAGAAAAATCTTCGGGAACTGCGCGTAGAAGATGACGAAGATTTTTTCTTGGAGGCTTTATCTATCAACACAATCGCGACAGACCAGTGGAGCGCAACCGTCGAGATAGAGGGTCAGCCAATGACTTGCAAGTTGGACACTGGTGCAAATTGTTGCGTTATTTCACGGCATGACGTGACGAGGCTCCCGGAAAAGCCCCAGCAAGCCTGTAACGCTACGCTCACTGCTTTCTTCGGTCACAAGACCACCTCACAGGCCAAAGTAACGCTGCAGCTCTCCGCAAACAACAGGACACACGAAGAAACATTCTTCGTAGTAGACCACAATGTGCCGGTGACTTTAAGTGGTATAGTCGCCGAACGTCTTGGGTTTATACGCCGTGTGCAGAACGTCAATCTCGAAGAGCTTTACCCGCCAGCACAACCCTTTGCAGAAGTCTTCAAGGGACTCGGACAGCTGAAGGACGTCGAGTACGCAATGAAGCTGAAGCCCGGCAGCGTGGGTGTCGTCGTGCCGGCTAGAAGAGTAGCCGTGGCTCTTCAGGAAAAGGTGAAGGCGGAGCTACAGCGCATGGAGGAGCAAGGCGTCATTGCAAAGGTAACCGAGCCAACGGAGTGGTCTAGCCACATGGTCACAGTTGTCAAAAAGGACAAGATACGCATCTGTCTTGATCCAACAGAACTTAACAAAGCGTTGTTGCGCGAGAACTACCCCATGCCAACGCTAGAGGATGTCGCTCCGCGGCTTGCTGAGGCCAAGTTCTTTTCCACTTTGGATGCCGCGTCCGGATTTTGGCAAATCAAACTCACGGAGGCTAGCTCTAAACTCTGCACGATGAGCACACCGTACGGGCGCTATCGCTTTCTTCGCATGCCCTTTGGGATCGCTTCGGCGCCGGAAATCTTTCAAGCCGCAATGCACCGACTGCTAGAAGGGTTGCCTTGTGTTGCTGTCGTGATGGATGATATACTATTGTGGGGGAAAACGAAAGAAGAACACGACTATAACCTGACTCTGCTTTTGACGCGGTGTCGAGAACACAACCTCAGATTGAACCCCAAGAAGTGCATCTTTTTGCAGCAACAAGTCCGCTACCTGGGACACGTCTTTACGACGCAAGGTCTGCGCCTCGACCCAGAGCGGGTGCACGACATCCTGCAGATGCCGGAGCCAAAAAACTGTAAGGAGCTTCAAGTTTTGCTCGGCACAATGAATTTCGTGCAGCGCTTTATTCCCAACATGTCAGTCTTAACAGCGCCGCTTCGAACCTTGCTACGTAAAGATATAGCATGGGTCTGGACGGAAAAACAACAAGAAAGCTTTGAAGCATTGCGACAGGCACTGATAAAGGCACCGGTTCTTTCCTACTTCGACCCCAAAAAGCCAGTCACGCTCTCGGTTGACGCCAGTCAGTTTGGGGTTGGCGCCGTGCTTATCCAAGACGGCCACCCTATCGCTTTTTCGTCTCGCTCACTCACTGACTCGCAACAACGCTACGCACAAATTGAAAAAGAGACGTTGGCGATTGTGCATGGCTGCACGAAATTTCACGATTACATCTTTGGCCAGGCAAGTGTGACAGTGGAAACGGATCACCGTCCCCTAGTCCCAATTTTCGATAAGCCGCTGCATCAGTGCCCACTGCGGTTGCAACGCATGCGATTGTCCTTGCAACGCTATCCTATCAAATTGCAATACAAGCCGGGGAAAGAACTATTCCTAGCGGATGCTCTGTCACGGTTCCCCAGCAAAGTCAAAATGCAAGAAGAAGCCGAACAGTTTAAAGTGAATGTGCTTGACTATGTTTCAGCTTCCCAGCGACGTTTGAAAGATCTGCTAGCAGCTACCAACGAGGATCCTGCGCTGGTCAAGCTTCGTGACTTCGCTGAAACGACCTGGCCAGACAACAAGCAAGCTGTCCCAGAGGCGGTTCGACCATACTGGGCATACCGAGAGGAGGTACACACGCAAGACGGTCTGATGTTTCGCAGCAACAAGGTAATCATACCTAGCTCCAAGAAAGTCGAAATCATGCGTCTTCTTCATGCGGCTCACGCGGGAGCGGAAAAGATGAAAGCCCGGGCTAGGACTGTAGTGTTTTGGCCAAACATGTCTGCGGATATAGAGCAGTTTTGCATGGCATGCAAGGTTTGTCGGACTCATAAGCCACGAAACGCCAAAATGCCCCTTCTGAGCCATGATGTCCCTACACTGCCGTGGGAAGTCGTGGGCCTAGACTTCTTCTCCTATGGCGGCCGAGAGTTCGCCGTCATCGTGGACTTCTATTCCTTTTTATTTTACATTCGGGAACTACAGCGCACCACCGCGAACTCGGTTAAGACGTGGTGCGCGGAGATCTTCTCTGTTCACGGACTACCCCTGAGGTTGGTAACCGACAACGGCCCACCATTCACCAGCAGAGAATTCCGGGATTTCCTAGAGGAGCTAGACATTACCCACGTCACCTCCAGTCCGTATCACCCACGCTCCAACGGCATGACAGAAAGAGCTGTACAGGAAGCAAAGAAGCTGCTTAAGAAATGTTCCCTCAAAGTTCCCGACATTTACTTGGCTCTAATGGAGTGGCGGAACACCCCTCGGGATGACATTCTTAAATCCCCTTCGCAGAGATTGATGGGCCGGCAGACACGAACCCTGCTTCCCGTGCCCACGAGCCACCTGGAGCCAGAGACTGTGCCGACCAAGGACGTCCACAATCGACTACAAGAGATCCGCCAACGGCAAAGAAGGTACTACAACCGCGGCGCCAGGGACCTGCCGACGTTGTCACGAGGACAACAGGTCACGACCTACGAACAAGACAAACGAACATGGGCTCCTGCTACCGTCTTGAGACAAGCTAACACGCCTCGCTCGATGATCCTGCAGACCGAAGACGGCCGCGAAGTCCGCCGCACCCGAGAGCACCTCCGGGAGGTAGCGGCCCCGCACGACGCGGAACCTCTGAAGCCTCTGGCCCCGCACGACGCAGCCCCTGCCACAGCTGGGGCGCCTGGAACCTCGGAAGCCTCCGACGCTCAAGACGTCGAACAACCTCCAGAGCCTCGGAGAAGTTCAAGAGTACGTCAAGAACCTCGTCGCTACCCTCTGCCCGAGAGACATTCGGATGGAGGGAGATGTAGCGTGGCTCAAGTCTGAGTCATCGTGACGTCCCGAACCAAGCCGGTACACGTGACAAGACACGTCACGCCTCGGCTATATAAGCCGCTGCCTTTCTTGAATAAACATCTTTTCATCACCCGACGTCTGGCCCGCTTACAGATCATTACGATTCCTGGATCTTCGACTGTATGTGCTACCATATCACATCTGTTGGTCCTATGAGACTATGGGAAAGAAACCTCTTCTACCATTCAGCTCTGCACACTCCAAGCTTGTAAAACGAGGTATAGTGAGGTCATGCCTTAAGAACTCTATTTGCAAGTCATGCTTACATTCAATGCAGACGAGCTTCGACGTACAAGTATCAAGGCTAAGGTCCGCTGGATATCCTCTACCCATATTGACGTCAGTAACCGAGGTTCTTCTCAGAGAAATCAAGTTCGATAGCGCCGCAAAAATACCCGGAGACAGGACAACCAGACCGGTAGTCGTGCCATATATGCACAATCTATCTCATGGTCTAAAGAAAATTGCAAACAGAGCAAATGTGAATGTAGTGTTCTCAGCACCACAAAAAATTCACAGCCTCTGCAAAAAAGTAAACACCTCCTCAGTCAGCATCGTCAGCTGCGCAAAGAAACACAGGTCCAATTTTGTCCCATGTGTTGAAGGGGTAGTCTATTCGTTTCCCCTTTCCTGTGGAAAAGAGTACATTGGACAGACTGGGCGGTGTTTAAACGACCGCCTGCGAGAGCCCAACAACAACATTGCCAATGCCAACTCCGGTCACCTAGGTATCCACTGTAGGGATTGTGGCTGTTTTGCGCGACTGGACAACTGTGCTGTGTTAGGCAGGAGTAAAAACCAGCTCACCCGAGAAATTATAGAAGCGGAGAACATTGCAAGACGGGAAGCCCAGTGTGTTAGCACTCCGTCCTTAGCTTTATCGGAGAAAGAACTACATTATTTAGACAGAAGGTCTTTTCGACAGTAAGCCAGTATATAACCACTGGTTTCTTTCTTTTTGTTTACTTCTGATATTATTTAACAATTAATTTTTGTAACTCTTGGACTTTTTGCACCACACGAACTATTAACGCCAAGAGTGTAGTCGACAGTAGACCAGCATATCACCTCGTTTATATATGTTCGTGATTATTTTGTAATTATTTTTGTATTTTTGTAACTCTTGGACTCGGCTGTATTAGAATTACTCTCCTTTATTTTCCTTTTCTTTTACTTCTATTTACATTTTTCTGTTCATCTCTGTTTCTCCTTTTCTTCTTTTTTTGCCTTTCCTTTCTTTGCCTTGTCTTTCCCCTTTTCTTCCTTGCCAACCTATTCCTTGGGGTCGAAGAAGAGGAAGTTTGAAATACAAATCAGTTGATAGTTCAGCGCTGTGTGAGTGGTTTTTGTGCGTGTTGGGATTTTGAGTAACTGTCTACCTGTGCGCTGGTGAATTATGGTATTATCATGAAACGCAGAGAAAAATAAATCAATATTCTATTTGCAGTTGTGACATGATTTTAGACGGCCAATGGCAGGTGACTTCTAGTAGAATTTCAAAGAAATTATTCTCCCGGCTGCCAGGAGATAGACACGCCCTAGTTCTAGAGGTTATCTGGAAGAGTGCCCGTAGGATACAATGAATTGTCGCGAAGTAGGTTGCAGCGCACTTACGTTGACGATACCGGACTTGAAATACTTAGTCTGAGATATATTTGGACACGAGAAGTGCAGAAGAACCACTCAAACACAAAAACAAGAAGAAATGTATCCATGAAGATTCAACACGATGTAGCACAAGCTGTCATATGTAAAACTGAACACTAAACGCATCACAAAAAATCTTGGGCTTCATTGAATAAATCGTTTGTTGCCGATATACGAGTACGGTTTTTCGAATTTACTACAGAATCAAAATCCGCAGCAGACACGCAGGGCGCAAAAACGCCGAACTAGTTCCGCAAGCAGGCATTCTGAGATTGCCAATGGCTAATGCGTCATCCGTCATACCACGCGACCACGCTCTTGCCATTTCCCGCGCATAGAAAGCGGAGTCAAGCGATATAAAGTCTATGGCTGATTGGTTCGGCAAGTGCGCAACTTCTACCACGCTTCCAGCATAGGGAGAGAGAGAAAATGAGAGAAGGAAAGGTTAAAGCGGAAGTTTACACACCAAAGGCTTATCTTCTGGGGCATCCCATCAATGACCACAACGAGAGTATTTCTCACTTGTTCCCAAGGTCGATAGTGCAGTGAATGGTGTGTGTGGCCATGGTCTTGAGGCAGGTGCCGTGTTCTCCCTTATTACCACCTTCTAGTCTGTAGTCACGTGACCCTAACCGGAGACGCGATTGGCCTAAAACACGCATAGCGTCTACCCTGCTGTCAATGCTGAGTGAACAGGACAGCTCTATGAAGTCCAGCTTTTGAACTTCCAAACAAGCTGTCCAGCCCAAAAGTGACCCAAAGCGATGCAAGTTTGAAGATACTATGTTTTACGACTTATAACCCACATTATAATTTTAAGGAAAAACTAAGCGCGATTTTTTAACGCACGATGTCCACAAATAAATAGATAAATTAATGTATATATTTTTACCAATAAATTTAAAATATCTGTACACTGTTAGGTTCGCGTTTTAAACTTCAAATTTTTTCACGAAAGAGTTGCACATAAAAGACACCACGAACAGCACATCTTCCGGCTTTCAACACACCATAAATCGCCGACGCTCGCAAACGGAAGGTTGCGATGCTGCGCGAACGGTTTTTGAAAGATGCTGCGTAGGGTACTCCGGGCGCAACGGCTCCGCAACCATTCGAAAGGAAAAGCATTGGCGACGACAAAGTAGCATCTTGCAACTTCATTAAGCTAACGGTTCATGTTTCCCGCGAAATTTAGCGGGGAAACATGAACAAAATTAGTTTCACTGCTAGATTTATTGGGAAAATTGACGTCACGTGATATAAGCACCAATTCATTTTCCAGCTAAATTTAGCGGGGCGGTCACACCGATGCCGACGGCGACACCGACACCACTTTACGCGGAAACGGGCGCCTAAGAGCTGCGATCTAAAATCCATTATTTGAATAACTCGCTTTCCGATCTCATGCACTTCGTCATATTGTCACACGTCAAATATACAACCAGATTTTATTTGTCTTTCAATCTTCAAAATGCGCAATCGATTTATTGGTCCAAATATCTGGAATAACTTCTCTTTAATGATGTTTACAATAGTTATCCAATTACACAAAACTCATGCAATATAGATAAATCTCTAGTGTCTTCGTGAGTTCTCACTGGCCGACCTTGAATCCAGGGGCAGAGAGTGCGCGCTGACGTCATGTAGTAATCGTACCCCTTTAAGAGGTAAAGATTGTCTGGAGCGAAACTACGTCGCAGACGGAATCGATCTAGGCGCTCGCCGTGTGCGCGAGAGAAAATGTAGGGCTCGCAGGGCTTTGATCTGGGAGGTATTTGCAATTCATAGGACTTGAATAGACCAATCTAACCAGGCGTCGCGCAACGCCACCACAGCCACGGTGCATTCTGGTACCTGTAGTTCTCTCCAGTTTTCCGGCCGCGTCAATGCGCATTTGTAAATGCGCATTGATGCGCAAATGCGTTTGTAAATTTTCGGGTTAGCACGAGACTTTTAGCCCGGTGTTTACTCATGCTTTTCAATCGTTTGCTTCACCAGTTGCATGCCACGGAGCTAAAATAACAGCACCAGGCCAAAAGGCCTCGGATATTACATCTCCCCGAAAGAAAGAAGCATGGCAAAGAAAGGTAGACAGAGCCGGACAGAGCGGCAGGAAAAAGAGTATTTACGATTTGTTTTGCGATTCGCTTCATAATTTATATCCACCTGTTGCACGTTAGATAAAATGTCCAAGATTATAGGGCACGAGATGTAAAGCGTGCCGAAGTGTTCCGTACGCTGGAATCTCTGAGCATTCGCTCCGTAGAGGTCTATCCGTTGGACCTCCGCGCTGCTTTGCGGAGGTCGTTTTCAATACACTTTTTGTTCGATGTATTTTAGTGGTTATAACTGTTATTCAACATGTTTCAAGCACAAATGTGCTTCACTAAAAAAGAGCAGCGATGGCCGATATGCATCACTTAAAATAAAACAACTTTTTTCAGAAGCAGTCTTCATTTTGTTTTTCTCGAAACGCGAAAACGTCACACAAGGCAATTTAGAAGTGCAGCACTTACCGCCAAAAATGTAACAAACTAACCTCGTTCACTTTGTAGTTTGCCGTTACTCATTCATTCTGCACCAACACCAATGGAGACCGCAAAAAAGCTTCCCCCGTTGGGAGACTGTTAGCGTTCGGAGCTTGCGTACGCCAAATAAAACTGAATAGAAACTGTACATGAAAAATCATCTCCACCCCAAGCTTTCAGGTATCTGGCAGTATGGCGTCGCCTGGCCGCTGTTTTCTGCGGGTCACCCCGCAACCACGAACGTCACGTTCCCTTCCAGACCCAAAAACACTGTCCGCCCGCCTTCTGAAAAATCTCATTCCCTCCAGCGTCACATTCCCCGCCTCGCCGGTGCCGAGGGCACTTCCTTCATCGTGAGAAGAAAAAAAACGGGATTCGTCTTCCCGTGCCAGGTCGCAGATCGGGGAAAAACCCACGCGAAACGAAAATTGGTGGAGCAGCACCGGCCAGCAGGAAAAAGTTACAAAGAAAAATTCCATGGGAGCGTCGGTCATAGACAGAGTTTGTGACAAACGTCGTACTGAGCCAGAACACTCACGAGAATGCAGCTGCATTGGCGGCCGCCATTACATACTCAATCCCAGGTACGAGACTGCTCCGCCCGAGCGGTTTCGTACCTGCACTGCCCCTGACACTTTTGCCTGTCGCAAATCGCTAGTTGCCGGCGAACGCTGCCCACCTTTCTGGATCTTCAAAGCAGTTCGCTTTGCGCACTTTTGCAGGATTGCAACGTCGCCCTGACCTAAAACACTCACGAGAATGCCGCTGCGTTGGCGGCCGCCATTACACACTCAGTCTCCGGCTCGTCTTGGCTTTCTTGGCTTTAGCCGTTCCTCTCGCGTCGATTTCCAGTAAAGTCCGGTAAATGAGTGTGGCTGCCGGTACACTTCCACCAAAGCCGGGTACGTCTGGTAACGGAGTGGCTGCCGGCAAAGCTTCCAGTAAAGGCTGGTAAACTACGCTTGTTTCACATGAAAATGGGTAAAAACTCGCCCGCTTTCACCGGATGTCACTGGAATATTTTTTTCTGATTTTTCAATAGAGTATGCTTCAACATCTTTATACTTCCACACTTGATATTGTTTGATACCTTTAGAATCGTATTTGGTTTGAGGGCTACTTCTCATTGGAGTGGAGAATGACAAAAATCATACCCATACCCGGTAGGGAACCATCCTGTGCAGCTAGTTGTGTGCCTATACTTAACTAGCGGCTTTGGAAGAACGTTTGAACGAATAATAATAGAAGACAAGTGTTTCCTGGTCTCCGCTGTTTCTTATACCAGGTCGCACATTTCCGCTTTCGCAGACTCAATAATACAACTCCTGATCTAGAACTTGCATAGCTACATTAGGGACACAACGCACGTCCTCAAAGGCCTACACCACCACACCCCTGATTCCGACACTGACTTTCACCATGGACATTACTTTTTATATACTTTAATTTCCCCCGTGTTGGCTTAAGTGCCCTCCAATACTTCCTTGATAAAGGAAGGACTACCGACTACCGATCGTCTGCCTTGCCAAACTCGTACCTATAAAGCTTTCTAATCCCACAACTACTTTTACATACAAACATGTGGCGTCGCCATCGGCGGTAAGATCGTACCTCCGCGAACGCCTTTGTGAGTTTCGTTGAGGATCCCCTCTTTGGCAAACCTCCCCTTCCTTATCACGAATTTTACAGACGCTAGATCGATGATGTCCTCAGATTCTGACCCCTTCACGCGGTCAATTTTTTCCTTCGACAACTAGAAAACACACACCCGTTCTTGAAATTCACCTCTACCGTTACTACTTCTGCTTCCTCTCTTCACCTCACCATCTTTATTGACAACAATTCCTCTAAAACTACCCTTCTAAAATTACCATTCATTACAAGCCTTCGGACTCACACAGCTACCTTCAACACTGTTCTTCCCACCTCTAAAACCAAACTGACTGCATCTCACCTTCACAATTTCTCCCAACCCGACGCCCTTGCGGGTAATAGAAGCCCGCGAAGCCTAACCAGTTCTGAGAACTAACGTCCCTAGATAAACATTACTCTCGACGTTTCTTACAAGTACCGAACACAACAGTTGTGCTAAAGTTCGAGGCGTGTGAAACGAATGAGTGCTGCATCCCCATTTGCTCCCAATAATCCAATAGTTCTACAGTCCAATGGTTCAATAGTAGTTTATTGTACTCCTGAGGGGCCCTCCAGGAGTGCAGGTGACGAGGAAAGATACGTAGCCCATACATAGTGTGTGCCCACGTCGTCCACCTGGAGGAAATGGATATATCTACAAGATATGGGGGGAGGAGAGAGGAGAGGGGATATGTGGGGAGAGGCGGCAGCTAGTGAGACACTCTGAGCCGGATGGCGCGTGTCAAAGTTGCCACCAATCCTGCCTTGATATTAGCTGGCAGGGTTCCTTTATGGAGCCTCACTCGCCAAGGATCATTGTTGTCTGCTCAGGGGACAGGCCATCCATAGCTCAGGCATGTTCTCCTGTGGCGGAGCGTACGTGTTAGGAGCGACTGCATGCGACCACAACGTGTTAATGCACGGCGTGTTTGGATAGTCCAAGTCGTCTGTTTCCATGATCCGGCAAAACTGTGCGATGGAGACGAGATTTCTGCGGTGTTCCAGCGTCCGCCAGTTAGCGTTCCGAAGGTGGGAGACGGTGGGAACGTCTCGAGAAGTGAGAAGGACGAAGTTGGGGGTGCTGCGTTAGTAAAGCGTATAAGCAGCCCTTCTCTGTGTGCTCTCGAGGGCACCTTAGCGTGGATGCTGGTGTAGGCCCCAGGTGGCAGTGCAAAATTCAAGAAGGGGTAGGACGAGGGCAGTGTGGACATTTTTGAACGCATCAGGTTGTAGTCGGCTTTTTATGCGGGTTATTGAACCCAGTGTGCGTCTAGTTTTAGAGGCCACCTCGCAATTTAGTGTGGGACACGCGGGGTTCAGCTTGTATCTTGACGTGTGGTAGATGGTTAAGCACAGACTCGATGCAGTTGAGGGGTAAGCCATTGGCTTGTGAGCAGCAGCGGCAGAAATCTAATCTGTTCTAGAGCCTCTTCTAGGCGTCTCTTTTTTCAGAGTTTGGATCGGTTTTTTGTGCTGAGACAGATCATTAGGCCATTGATGTAAATAGAGAAGAGTGTTAGTCCAAGTACGCTTACCTGGGTAACGCCGGAGAGCACGGCGCTTTGGGAGGATGTTGGTCCGTGGAAGACCACTCGCTGGGTTCTTTCTGAGACGTATTCATGTATGCAGTGGAGGAAAGCACACTGAATAACGATCTTCTCCAGTTTGTTGCGCAGGAGCGTGTGAGTGACCCAACCGAAAGCTTTTGAGAAATCTAACTCTAATAACTTACATGCTGTAAGGCCGTGAAGGGTGAGCTGATGGTGTGTACGGCCACAGCCCAGACCGTCTTGCAACTTCATCCTTAACTGAAGCCATGCTGTGCATTGCATAGTATGTTGGCCTCTAGCAATTGGAGAATCTTCTTGTTTACACTCCTTTCCAGGGTCCAGCGCACAACAAATTTGGAGGCGATGAGGCGGTAGGAGTCTGTCATGTCGGTACTGAGGTCACTTCTTTTTAGCACATGTCTGAAAGGGAGTGCTTCCACGCTGAGGAGACGGTACCAGAGTCTACAATGTTTTAACATAGTGGTCAGTATTGCCGTTAGTGTAGGAGAGGACAGCTTTAAGAGGGATGGGTGGATGCGATCAGGGCCGTAATTTCGGGAGGACTTGAGTAGGGCAAGTTAACGTGTGGCGTCTTCTGCAGTTATTGGGATTGAGGATACGGAGATGGTTGCTGCAGGTGAATCAACAGAGGGTGTCCCCGTGGGGTTTTTAGGGTACCATATGGATGAAAAGTGCTGTTCAAGAGTTCAGAAATTGCGGCTGGGTTGATGATGAACTGGTTGTTATGGGTGAGGTACGGCCGGATGTAAGAGAACTCCCGCAGATACTTGACAAAGGCCCAGAAATGTTTGGGTTTCTCAGCACACAAGCATACTTGCTGTGGGAAATGTGAGCAAGTCGTTTGATTTCTATCCCAATTTTATTGGCAGCTTCGAGGCTAGTTTGACAGGAGTGTTTCCATGCTTTCGGACAGGACAACTAGGTAATCTCTACGCAGTACAGAGGAGCATGGAACACTTTTAGAGAAGATTGCATTCCTGAAGTGACGCCATAGTTCATACATGTCATCGATGGAGTAGTCTGTGAGCACCATAGACCATGGTGATAGGTGGAGCAACATCTGTAAATGTGCCATCACGTGAGTATCCATACACCAGACGGGCGAACCGACCAAGGCGAGGTATGTCTATTTATGTGGGGGCGTGAATAGCCTCGTGGTCAGAGCTAGTGGGGCTTCCTTCGGCAGTGCAGTCCGACAGTAAGAAAAGAGTAGTGGTGAAGAAAAGGTCTAGGTGAGCTTCCGTGCCTGAAGGGGAAGTATATGTAGGATCCGAGCAGCACCGCGTGAAGTTGGATGATTTAGTGAGGACAAGAAGGCTCTGGGAGTGTGGGTTAGAAGAGATCGGAGACGGCTGTTCAGTCTACGTGCGTGTTACAATCCCCCATCAGATAGGTGTTCGTATGTCGTGATTATTGTATGTGGTTGGTGGATACTTGCCGGGCCTCGAGGGAGGATGCCTGCAGTCTATGAGGGGCATATAAAAATACCAGGATTAAAGCATAGTTGTCTCTTCAAATTTTAATAAACACGGCCTCTGAAGCGTCTTCAAGATCGCGTCAACGTCTGAAAGGCAAGTTGCTTGGGGCTATAAACATCACTTCACCACCGCAAGAGGTAGTGTGCTCTTTCCCAAGTATTTGGAAATGGTCAGTGTCCGCGATTTAACCATCATGACTTGACGGGTCAAGCCAGGTTTCAGTCCGAGCGAAAACAGTATTGAGCGTACACTCGACAAGAGCACTCAGTTCATGAGCTTGTACTTTATGGAGCGCACGTTCGAGTACGAGATGTGGAGTTGCAGGGAAAACTTGCGCGGTCGAGCAGGCCGGGGTCGTCGAGGAGCGTCGGTGTACTCACGCCGGGGAGCGCTCTCTGGCTCAGTGACACAGTGGATCGCAGGTCCGGGATTAGGTGATATGTCTTCGTCGATGAGAAGGAGGAGAGTCGTCCGCGACAGTTTCAGCGAGCCTGACCGCGAGGAGGGAGCCACCACCCATTAATAGCCGATTCACACGACGGGCCGAATTGCGATTTTCGTCCATAGACCGTGTATCACGCGACCGTCACGTCACCGATTCCTGCGATTCACGCCTCGTCCGCGGACGCGAGGACTGATAAAGCCGAGCGCCTTTTCACTCGGGGATTTTTGGCGGGAGATTGACTTAAAAAGCGTTTGTCTAACAACGGCACCTTTTTTTTCTTTTTTTTTTAGGGGGGGGGGGGCGATTAAAACGAAAATGGCGCATCATTGTTTTGTGCGTTCGTTGGTTTATTTTGTCGCGTAATTCTTGGTTCCGCGCATGAAAGAAACTGCAGAAACTGTGCCCGGCTGCCGTGACGCGCAGTTTCCGGTCTCCTCCTCTTGCATTTCCAATCAGAATTTCACTAAGCAAGACCTTCTTGTGGCTGTGGTGTTCTGAAGTTCTGAAGCATCTTCAAACACCTCTCCGCAAGCCCAGAACATTGTCGCTTCTACGCCGAAGCCTTCTCGAGCAGGACCATATCTTTGTCGCTGTCATGCATTGGGTTAGTAAAGCTGGTGGCGCTTCACGCGAAGCTTATCATGGTGGTCTGTGTCGATCTGTACGTTACAGCGGGGTACGATTCTTCATCGTGATAGCAAACATCGATTTCTCTTTGGGACAACGGTGAACGGTGTGATGTTGGAGTTTCGCAGCACTGTAGGGTGGCGAACAGGTTCGGTTCGTATTCGCTGGCGTCTGCTCGTTGTCTCCCTCGTGTGGATGCGCCTGGGCGACGGACGAACCGCGGACATGTCACGTGATCAATTTGTCCGCGGATCAGTCCGTCGTGTGAATCGGCTATAAGCGAGCGGACCTGACTATGCCTAGTGGGCCGCACTGAGGGCGGATTGATCCAGTGGGCTACCGATGCTGGAACAACAAAGACCGGTCTGCAGCGTCTGCACTCAGTGTCAGAAGAGGTTCATACCGGATATCGCCGGACCGGAGCGTTTGCCGTGCTGCGAGGAGTATGGAGCCGAGCAGCAAATAGCGGAGAGATAAGAACAAGTGCAGCGCAATTTTCTTCAATTGTCAGTCGGCTCTCTAAATGGAGGCTTGCCGAATAAGCGCACTTCGCGCAGCCGAGCTCGCTGCCATGGTCCTGCCCTCCTCGTCCTAGCTGGAGTGCTTGCAGCGGTTTCTGCCTGCCCGAGCAAGAATCCTAGTAGTCTAGTTGACTTAGATACTTGGTATTCACTTGGCACTACCACAGATATGTTGTCGCGTGTCAAATTCGCCGAAGGACGCCATATATTTGGCGGAGCGCCGAAAAACAGGTCCTCTTACTGAAGTGACTCG
>JAZHYW010023279.1:0-10066 GCA_037355805.1 Ixodes ricinus | reverse complement strand
GACGGCGTCCACAGTCCCTACACACAGTCTCCGCTGGGCAGAAACGTGCGATGTGGCCAAGGCCGTGGCAGTTGTAACAGGCGACTAGTTTGGGACGGTACGGGTAGACGTGGACCACCTCAAAATCAAGTACCATCCTAGGTGGGAGCTCGGGAGCGTCGAAAGTGAGGAGGAGCATTCCTGTTTTTCCCAGTATTCGCATATCCAGAATGGTTGCACTCTCGCACCGCAGGTGCTGTTGAAGATACTCTAAGGTGTGCTCGGGACGCACCCTGATAACACCCGGCAACCGTAGGGACGGGTAGCCGGCGGACGTTCTATCTGAACCTCATAGGTACTGAAACTGACTGTTAAACTTACTGACTAGCCGAGAAAGCCTAGGAGAGCTTGGGCATGCGCGTCATCTCTTACGGTGATTCGGATACTGTTCGCTCGACTGTCGTAACGGTAGATAGCCATGAGGGCAATGTCTTGTGTGGGAGCTGTACTTTCAATAGCCTGAGTTATGGCCTGTTTGGGTAAGTCATGAACGTTCACTTTGTTGAGCGGTCTGACAGTCAGGATATGTGGAGGGCGACTCACCCTCTCCAGTCGTAGCTGCTCCGGCTTGGGCGGCTTGCGCTTCTTCGTCACGGTCTTCCATCCCTCGTCGTCCATCGTCACGGCGACGTTATCTTCAAGAACCATTTCAGCGTCAGGAAGCTGAAGAACCGGTGGCCTGAGCGTAGACGCAGTTCTTTGCGGGGCATTGGTCAGCATTGCAGGGGCATGGACTCACTTTCGAGGAGAAACAGCCGAAGCGGCGGGCCACTCGAAGCCGGTAGGTTTAGTCGACTAGGCGGGCTGTGCCCGGCGACAGGCCGTAATGGTACTAGGCCTACCCGGGGCGCGGGAGCCCCAGAGCGGCTTGGGGGAAAAGGACGTCCGACTTGCCGATGCTGGAGCCGTCAGCGTTTCGGGGACCAGTCGGGTTTCTGGGAGCGATAGTTTCTCCAGTACCTTCTGAGGCCAAGCTACAATTATATATAAATAGGATTCTTGGGAGCGATGAAAAGGTATCTAAAACAAACATAGGCGCACAAAATAAAAAATAATGAAATAATATAATTGTTTATAATTGTGTTCTGAAAGGTATGAGCGCACCAAAAGCTATAAAAGCAAGTTCCATGGTTTGAACGGTGCGCTTGTTACTGGAAACGTAGTTCAGGGCAGCATGCTCGGGCTTGTATGTTACGCTTCGCTTGCACGATAAAACCAACGACTTTATTGGTTATGTATTTAGTGAAACAAAGCTTACATTCTGCATTTGTGCAATACCCCCAGTTTTCACGTGACTACACACTTGTTTAGCATTAGTGTATTCGTTTCCCACTGCAATTCACCTCGTGCTTTTTTGTAAGCTGCATGGATTTGACGCCAAGGTTTTGGGTTTACCAAACTCAGTTTGTGTTATTTTTGGGGTTTTGCAGTCTTGTGGTTTTGGTGAAAATAAACACCCAGCTACTTAAATGAGACACCTGACAGCAGTAAAAATAGTTCATTTGTTTTGATTTTTTAGGTATTTAATTCCTCAAGCTAAAATTTTGGAAACCCAAGTCTATCACGCCATCACGTTTTTCTTTTTTTTTTGAAATCCCCTAAGAGCCAAACACATGCACGACAAAAGGGCTGGCCTGTCATATAAATCTGATCACAATGAAATATGTATAACCGACGTCCGATATCTCCGCGGGGTGCTAACGGCGCACAGGGCAATTTTATATTTTTCAACGCGTCGGTTGTTCTGTTGTGCATGTGTCTCACCTTTTGGCACAGGACGATTTTCGCGTTTTGTTCTGACCACATCTGCTGGAGACGTGAGCTCGGAGCGTAGGCAACTGGCCCTTTTGCACGAGAACTGGAACAGCCGTGCGCGTTCCAAAGAAAGCTCGTACAGAGAAAAACAAGCGAAGGACCAGGGATGTCAAATTCAGGATATTGAAAAATACCCCACTGTATCGAAGCGCCACCACACACGATTTCTCGCATCGATGTACAGGCCTGGAAGGCGATCCCACCGCAATCTGTTGGTTGAGAATCACACTAACCAAGGGTGGGGTTGCACCTTAAGCAACTGGCTCCGTCGAGAAAGCATCATCAACTCTCAACGGACACTTGTAACGCAGATCACCAGGTCCAACGCTTGATGCCCTTTCATTTCTAACTGTATATTTCTTACTGTATATGTGTAAATACCTCGGCATCAGTCGTCTTTTATATTTTCGTATATCGCTGTGTTATGTAAACTGATTTATACCGTCGATCGTGCATTCTTTGATTTCACTCAGACTGCTGACCTGAACCAAGAAAATATTGGCGAGCCTGCCAGGGTCCAATTACAGGATGTGGAAATGTTTGCACAATTATAGGCTTAACACCTGATCTAATATTGATAACGCAAAAATAAAACCATCTTAGAACTATAAAGACGAAGCGATGCTTTCATCTAACAGGAAGTGAGATACCTTCTTTGAAGCTGGAAACATAATGAGAATATTCAACTATACGGTTGTAAAAAAGTAGATTGGAAAATGAATGAGTTAAGGAGCCTTATTTCTGCTGGTGGAACTTTAGGATTGGAGGATGGAGAGTTAAATGGCTGAATTGCGAGTGAATTGGCATACCTAAAAAGCTGGATTGAAGACAAGCGTGATTTAGAACAAGCTTTGATATCTCTTGGGAAGTATCCTAATCTAGAGGAAGATTGACGAAGTTAGCAATCGAAACAATCAAGCTTGATTCGCAGTACAGTTGATCGCAGTCTCAGATCAGGTTGATAATGGAAAAAATTTCTGGTCCCTTACAAAAATCTGTAGTTAAATTGCTTTTGAACTTCTGTCGAAAATTTTTTCGGAATCGTATTGAAATATCTTTAATTTTGTTTCTATTTTCAACAGTTTATTTTGACAACTTAACATAACTCTTAGTTACAATTGGCCGCTTAAATGCTTTAGAATTCCTTCTAACATAAAGTTTTTGAATTATTTTTGACGGAACCTCAGATTAACGTAAAAGACACTCGATTTTTAAATATATATTTGGGATTTTGTTAGGAAATAGTTTCTCTGTAATACACATCCCACAAATACGCATTAGAAACGAACACAAACACAAACACCATGAGGCACTCAACACCATATTCACAGCGCTGTTAACTGCTCCAGAGCCTTATATAACCTACATATTGAAGGTAATCATGTGGCCGGCGACAACATTCAGCAATTATTAGGGTTCCTAGTGTCCGATCTCTTTCTCGGGAGTCTGTCAAGGGGGAAACAGGGTTTCGAGGTTCGTGGACTCTATCTCTTACTAAAAGGCATAGGTACAACTAATAATGATTCGGCGCAGTCGCAACAACATTTCCTAGAATATATGTTATCGCTTTTCAGTGTTCATGGGCTAGAAAAAGAGGGGAGGGGGTTAGGTTAATGCGTTTCAGCGGTCCGTCCGGACGTAACGCTAAGCACAGCGAACTTTTATGTTACGTCAGACGTAACTTTAATTTTATATTCTTTACGTCGGTCGTGCTATCAAAATGTTTTATTATACAGAAAGAGGAAAGCAATCATTCGTTTTTGTCCTCTGCTTCTAAAAAATATATAATCCTAGATTAAAAGAAAAAAGAAGTGCAAAGCAAGTTACTATAATTATTAAACCTCTTACAGATATATGTCATCAGGAAGAAATATGTAGGAAATGCATTATCTCTTTTAATATTTAAAAAGTGAGCTTTTATTCCTCAACAGTTTCTCCCCCCCCGGCCAAAAAATAAATATAAAAAAATTCTCAATATTTTTAATAAAATAATAAATATTTTTGTCTTGTTATAAAATAAAAGAAATAATGCCAGTAACGTTTTCAATTTAATCTTTTTTTAGAAAATAACCTACAAAAAACGCCATTACAACTTATTTTTTAATTTTTTATAAGTCCACAAAAAAGGAAATATTTCTTTTTAATTTTTGTAAAAAATAACCTACAGAAACACGTCATTACAACTTCATTATAACTTTTTTATAAATAAGTCTACAAAAAACATTTTTTGTTTTTTGAAATTTTTTGTCAATAATCAAAACAAAGTGCGTTTTGAAAGGAATTGAGTAGGATCCGGGAAAGCAAATAAGAAGACTAAAAATAAAAGAACGTACAAAGCTTATTTTTAAGGGGTAGCTAACAATGCAGAAGGTCCCTATGGGGTACGTACCAGCCCGAATTCAGACACATTGCAGGTATCAGTAATATCTCATGCGGTTGCAGTGATAGGCGTGGAGCAGTTGGTTCTGGTGTCTGAGATAACGGCGGAGGAAATTTCCTTGCCGAATGATGGGAACGCAGTGGACGATAAGGGTTAAAAAAGTGTTGCTGAAAGAACGATCTTGTGGTCGCTAAGGGTAACAACAGAAGTTGAAGATTAGGAAAGCGACTCCAAGGCATCACCGACAGAAACGCCCGCGGCACCATACATACGCTGAGAAAGTAACTCGAGAGACGCTCGAGCACCGAAGGGTCAAGCGCCCACCTTCCCAAATGGAGCGAAATGTAAAATCTCGGAGACAATGCTCAAGCGTGCTCCCGCAACCGAAAGAGTCAGTGATCTACGAAAATGGTGATGTCAAGGAGGAATCTGCAGAAAAGGCAGGATCAAAACGAACAAAACGGTTATCAAAAAAATTGCGGTGGCTTAGCTCGGCTATGCCAGGATATACGTAGCATGAGCTTATGCGCACAAAATGAGAGGCGCTATCAAGCGGCTCCGGTGCAGCGTCAGACTTGGCTACTGCGCAACGGAGGCGGACAGCTGGGCACGCGGCGGCGCCAGTGCGTCTGCCGCGGCTATGACGTCACTCCTCCGAAATGTGCACACCAGCCAACGTTATTAGATTAACTCAGTTACGGAACTGTTCATAGACGCTGCATGCACGAACAGTACCCCCCCCTCACTCACCACGACTCGCCCGGAGTCGCTCGACGCGCCACCGGACGGCTGCTTTGGGAACTGAATCGGGATACGTTCGTTTCAACGTAACTAGAAACGTAAAAACTAACGAAAAAAACTCTTTTTGTAGTAACTTTTATTGGAGATGGGTACAAAATGGGGCGCGTGATGTTTTCTACAATTTTTAGTTTTCAAGGTTTTGCAGTACAATTAATATTGTTTTTATACAACCATGCCTCAGCGGGGATTTCAGGTAGCGCGTCCCGACCTGAGCGCATTTTAACTTCGGGGGTATTTCGCGGCGCGTTCGCTCGGGAGACGGGGTGGCACCCTGTAACCGATTGAAGCCAAAAATAGATGTGACGTGCAGTTCCTCGAGTGACCGCTGCGGGAAAATGGCGGCGATGTGATCGCCATTTGGCGCTTCAGCTGTGCGCTTGGAACGCACAGTTATAAAACGAAACAATAGAGGGCGCACGAACGACTCCAGGCGGCTCGAAGTGAGTGAGGGGGTACCCCTCCGCGAGTTCCACAACTGAGGTAATCTAGTAACGTTGACACCAGCCAACGTTATTATGTGCTCAGTTACGGAACTGTTCATAGACGCTGCATGCACGAACAGAACCCCCCCCCCCTTACTCACCACGACTCGCCCGGAGTCGCTCGACGCGCCGCCGGACGGCTGCTTTGGTAACTGAATCGGATACGTTGCGGTTTCGACGTTTGCTCAGAAACGTAAAAACCAACGGAAAAAAAACTTTTTGGCAATGGCTTTTATTGAGATTTGTACAAAATGGGGGCGCGTGATGTTTTCTAAAATTTTGAGTATTCAAGGTTTTGCAGCACAATTGATATATTGTTTTTATGCAACCATGCCCTCAGCGGGGATTTCAGGTAGCGCGTCCCGACCTAGGTGCGTTTCGACTTCGGTGACATCTCGCGGCGCGTCCGCTGGGAGACACGGCGTGACACCCTGTACCCCTTTTTTCGGCTCCGAAATGGCCGATTGAAGCCAAAAATAGCTGTCACGCGCGGTTCCTTGAGAAAGCGCTGCGGGAGAACGGCGGCGTTGTGATCGCCATTTGGCTAGAGTGCCTTCATACACACGCGCGCTTTGCTTGCATCTCAGCCATTTTTACGCCCAATCGTGTTTCATGCATTTGGAAGTACGCGCAATCCGGTGTCAATCAGCTCGAGCGCGTAGCTTTGGCTAATGCTGAGCCGCCATTTAGTGCCCAAGTCACGCACCGAGTGCGCGAGAGCGTCACGCGCCGAACATTCAGTGCAACAATGGATGTCTTCACCCTGAGACAGACAGACATGTAGGCACCCTACATTTGGCGCTTCGAAGCTGTGCTCTTTGGAACGCACAGTTATGAAACGAAACTATAGAGGGCGCTTCGAACGACTTCAGGCGGATCGAAGTGAGTGAGGGGGTACCCCCCTCCGCGGGAGTTCCACAACTGAGGTAATCTAATAATGTTGACACCAGCGAGGCTAGCGCGATGGCGGCGGAGCGCGCGGCAGCGGCGTCTCCGGCGCGCCAGCTGTGCGCCGTATGACGTCACTGCTCCTCGCTCTTGCGCAGCATGGAGCACGGCTCATTATGCGAGCCACGCGAAACTGCTCAACCTCGGCCAGTGTAGCTCACGCTACAAAAGGTACCGGGCGAAGAATGATAAATCACGCACCTGATGTCTCTAGCGCAGAGATGCTAGAAGACCCCACATGGAATTGGGACGCACGAAGGCCCAGACTAGGGGGATACATTTTTCGAGTGTAACTGGAGTGTCAGCGAAGATTAGGCTAAGCTAAATCCAATCAGGTTTGCTACTATATTGTCCCGTGTATTTTAGCTCTCTGCTAGTTTTGTTTTGAGCGGATTACCCTCTCGTATATTTCGCACAAGCGAGTGTTCACTAATTGTGTGCGTAAATTTCGCTGTTGTCATTTCGATGGGGACATTTGTATCGAGCTGTTTAAGCGTATCTTTTGAAGTGTTTAGCGTATTTGATTCGTGTGTGTATCCGTTTAAATTTGTAAACGCGCAGAATACACTAAACACAACATCGTTGAAAGTTGACATTGCCTACCTGAGTGCTTTGGCTCAATTACTTTTGCTTTTAAGTGGCGTTGTGTTGACCGGGAGTGACGACTAAATTGTGTCTTCTGAAAACTTGACGGGAAGATAAGGATGGATTTTTGGAAAGCTAGAGAGAGGCGATTGTGGGTTAAGCTCAAAAATATGCATGGATTTAGATAGGGACAGTGCACATCGCAGTAGGGCTGGTGTGAGAATATATTGATTGAAGTGTTTGAACTTTTGAAGGCCTGAAAAGGCCTCCAAAAGTTCCCGAGCAAGACTCTATCGGCTCCTCCCCAGAGTTATTATCTACTGAAGTCGCGGAATGCAGCCACTGTAGGGTTCTGGTATGGTCACACCACCAAAGGAGGCAACGGGACACACAGTCGATGTATCAAAAGAAAGTATATTAAAAGAAGACTAGCCCAACTGATTACAAATGTACAGTTGCAATAAAGAGGTTCATCTCACAGTCATTCAAGTTGACAGTAGGTTTGAAGTTGAACTCAGCCTTCGGGTTCTTGGTTGATCGTCGAGGTCCGTCGCTTCGGGAATTGGTCAGCTCACCGTCGATGTCCGTCGCTTCGGGAATTGGTCAGCTCACCGTCGAAGTCCTGTCGCTTCGGGAATCGGTCAGCTCACCGTCGAAGTCCGTCGCTTCGGGAATTGGTCAGCTCACCGTCGAAGTCCGTCGCTTCGGGAATTGGTCAGCTCACCGTCGAAGTCCGTCGCTTCAGGAATTGGTCAGCTCACCGTCGAAGTCCTGTCGCTTCGGGAATTGGTCAGCTCACCGTCGAAGTCCGTCGCTTCTGGAATTGGTCAGCTCACCGTCGAAGCCCGTCGCTTCGGGAATTGGTCAGCTCACCGTCGAAGTCCGTCGCTTCGGGCATTGATCAGCTCACCGTTGAAGTCCGTCGCTTCGGGCATTGGTCAGCTCACCGTCGAAGTCCGTCGCTTCTGGAATTGGTCAGCTCACCATTGAAGTCCGTCGCTTCGGGCATTGGTCAGCTCACCGTCGAAGTCCGTCGTTTCGGGGATTGGTCAGCTCACTGTCGAAATCCGTCGCTTCGGGAATAGGTCAGCTCACTGTCGAAGTCCGTCGCTTCGGGAATCGGTCAGCTCGCAGTTGAAAATGTAAGTGCTGTAGCGGTATCCAAGCCCAGTTGAATCTGTAGTTCAGGTCGCCGAGCACAGCCGGTCGTTTGTTCGGACCGCAGCCGAATAGTGCTTGCCGCGAGCTCTTCCAGCCCGAGCCTCGCCGCTCTTTTTCTACCTCTACTTCTTCTTCAGCAGCTTACAGCTGCTGAAGAAGAACAATCAAAATTCAGTAGGACTAAATTTTCCTTCGTCATAATGCTTTACCGACTACGAAGCCTCCCACTCTTGCTGCTCACGTTCACTTAATTGTCCCTTGAAAGTCTGGAACGTCTTATATCAGGTTTACACAAAGCACATCACATCGGATCCGGTCCAATAGTTAGACTGTTGATTACAATAATTCATAACTGAATCACTTGTATTCATCACTGTCTTCCCTGTTTTACAACGCGGTGGAGGTACCGATTTTCGTACCGCACCAGCTGCTCACTGATGTTTGTCAGTACCTATTGCTTATACCCTACTCATGTAATCTGCTCCAATATTATCCTTGCCTTTGATGTACTTGACCCGAAAAGTAAACTCTTGCAAGGCCAAACTCCATGGCATCGCTCTGGCATTGTTGAGTTTCGCCTTCTTTAAGTATTCTAACGACTGCTGATATGTCTCAACATCTAAATATTGTTCATATAGATATATGGCATATTTGCCTATTGCCCACACTAGCGCGAGACATTCACGTTCTATAGCCGAGAAGTTCTTCTCGCTCGTGCTGAGCTTCCGACTACCATAGGACACTGGGATAAGCATGCCCTCGTGTTTTTTGCAAAAGGACTGCTCCAACTGCCTCGTCTGATGCGTCTGTTCGTAGGACAAACTTCTTTGACAGATATGGTGCTAACAAAATTGTGGGTTCTGCTAGTTTGCTGTTAAGCACCTCAAAACTTCTTTTATGTTTCGCATTCTACAGGACCCTATTGCTTTGGTGAGGTCCGTGAGTGGTGCAGCTATTTCTGCGTATCTTGGAATGAACTCCCTATAATATCCAGGAAGGCCTAAAAAGACTCGCACTTGTTTTTTTGTCTTCGGCACAAAAGCTTGCTGAATCTTATCCAATATTTCTGTCTTCGGTCAAATCGGTCCGATGACTAACTTGTAGCCCGAAATGTTATGGAGTTAAATTCCAACTCGCATTTGTTCGGTTTCACCGTTAGCCCGCTCTCCCTTAATCGTTCAAAGATTTGCCACAACGTCTGGCAGTGCTCGTCCCAAGATTCTGTTGCAATTAGAATATCGTCAACATAGTGGTACACGTTCGGTATACCCTTCAGGACGCGTCTCATTAGCTTTGTGGACATCGCCGCTGCTGTCTTTAACCCAAACGGCATGAAAAGTAATTGGTAAACACCGGAGGTTGTTGAAAAGGTGGTCTTCTCTTTGGGTGACTTTTCCATAGGTCTTTGCAGTTGCCCCTTCGATAGATCTAGTTTTAAGATTTACTTCTTTTGTGCCCACTTTGGTAAATACCATATCTGTTCTAGGTATTGGTTCCGCGTCAGCAGCAGTACATCATTTAATCTCCTAAAATCTACTCAGAGCCTATTGGACCCGTCAGGTTTCTTCACCATTACAATGGGAGAGTTGTAGGCCGAGTGGATCGCTCGATGACCTGAACAGCAGCATAAACAGCAGCAGACGGTGAAGGTTATCTCCGGACGGACGATAATCGTCAATCTGCGTCGCCGCAGTACCTGTGTTCGGCCTTGTGATAACCAGAATGACGCGTGTGGTGCTGGTCAGCCGGTGTTGAACCATTGTGGACATGGCAGACCGTTCGCGTCTTGAGCCTATTTGTGGCGGAAGAACCTGCTCGGCAGCTTCTGGATCATCGTCGATCGCAACAGCCATAA
>JAZHYW010023278.1:0-16586 GCA_037355805.1 Ixodes ricinus | reverse complement strand
AACGTTTGAGGCTATTACCATCCCAGTCATCTGTCAGGACGTCTCTACACCATCAATCGACACCGCATTTGTGCGACAGCTTCGGCAGGACAAGAAGAACCTGGCGGACGATGTAATCTTTCCAGGTATAGAATTAGTTCCTGGGATAAGTCTGCTGGTCGGTTCTGACCAATTGTGGAAGTTCTGCACAGGAGAGGTAATGAGATGCAAAGACGTAGATGGTTTGGTGGCGATTAATACGAAACTGGGCTGGACGCTGCAAGGTCCTTCAACACAAGTCGGAAAGCTTCTAGAAGATTCCTGTCTTATGATATGTGTCCTTGGAGCGCAGACAACTGACGCCAAGGTAGAAGAGACGCTGAAGGCCTTCTGGGAGCTAGACAGAATGGGTATTGCCGAACGCGAATTGGGCGACACGGATGCAGAAATCATCAGTCGTTTTGAACAGACGATCGTTCGGAAGAACGAACGATACGAAGTGGCTCTACTATGGAAAGAAGGCGCTACTGATCTGCTGCCAAACAATCGCAAAACTGCAATTTCACGTCTGGAAAGTCTGTTGAGGAGACTTTCAACAAAAGAAGGATTGTTACAGCGGTATGATGAGGTAATTAAGCAGTACCTGCTTAATGGGCATGCGGAAGTGGTGCCAGACAGGAAAGAAAGTGACAGAGCGAAGGCCATCTACTACATGCCGCACAAAGAAGTAATACGAGAAGATTCAACGACAACAAAGCTAAGGATAGTTTTTGATGCATCTTCTCACGCCAAAGGGTACAAGTCTTTGAATGAGTGCCTGGAAACAGGGCCCAACTTGAACCCCGAGCTTCTACAAGTCCTACTCCGGTTCAGATATTACCCGTTCACCATGACTGCCGACATTGAGAAGGCATTTTTACAGATTGGTATTCGTGAAGAGGATCGTGATGCCTTCAGATTTCTTTGGTTTGCGGAAGAGCCAAGTTTCCCTTTGAAGGAGAAAAACATACAAGAATGGAGGATGACCAGAGTACCTTTCGGATCTACATCAAGTCCATTCATGCTCACGGCCACTATCCATCACCACCTGAAGCTGGTCTGCGAGCAACAGCCAGTGTTAGCAGACAAACTAAGAGCCGCATTCTATGTCGATGACCTACTTCTTGGAGCTGAGAGTGTGGAGGAGGCTGTGAGACTTTACAAAACGTCTATTGACGTTATGAAAAACGCTGGAATGACCTTGAGGAAATGGACAGCTAACAACGAAGAATTACAGCTGCAATTCGACAATGATGAACCTGAAGTTATATCAGAAGGAAAGAGTCTCACACCTTCGCAGATTACCAAAGTACTTGGAATGATCTGGGACAAGAAAGACGATTGTTTTATGTACAAGGTAGAGTCTCTTCTGGAATTCCTCACTGCAAATCTGGACAACAAGCGGTTCATTCTCAAGGCAGCTTCAAGAGTATTTGATCCTCTCGGACTGATCGCACCATTCGTCCTAATGGCCAAGTTGCTCTTCCAAAAACTATGGCTAATTGGGATGAGCTGGGATGAAGTACTACCCCCAGAGTTGGTCAACGAATGGCACGCCTGGACGACGGATCTTGTGCAGCTGCACTCTTTGAAAGTACCGAGATACATAAGGCGTGGTGTTCTGGCAGGAGCGAGAAAAATGCAATTGCACGTCTTTGTAGATGCAAGTATGAAAGCCTACGGCTCGTGCGCATACTTGAGAACTGAGGATTACCAAGGGAATGTAGCCACCATGTTGGTTGTCGCGAAGACCAGGGTTGCACCGATAAAACCTTTAACACTGCCTAGGCTTGAGCTCATGGGAGCTAATATGGGATCCAAGCTATTACAATACATAAAAGACTCCTATTATGACGTGGACCTGGACTACATCATGTGGACGGATTCGACAGTTGCCCTCAGTTGGGTGAGAGCAGGGCCGGAGAAATGGAAGCCGTTTGTCAAAAACAGGGTAACTGAAATACTAGCAGTGACGTCACCGGACCATTGGAGACACTGCCCCGGTCAAGACAATCCGGCTGACCTCTTGACAAGAGGATTGACTATTCATGAGCTTCGAGACAGTGTCATTTGGTGGAACGGACCCAACTGGTTGTGCCAAGAGCCTTCAAATTGGCCTGGAAACGCAGCTCCGTTCGAAAACACGTCACAACCGGAAGTCGAACAAGAGACACAGGTGTTGTTGGAGAACGATCGAGTGGTGCCAACACTGTTCGATGCTGGAGCTTATAATAATTGCCAAAAGGTTCTCCGGATAACTGCCTGGGTCATTAGGTTCGCTAACAACGCGAACAAGAAAAATGACAAGTTCCGAGGGGGCTAAGTGCAGCAGAGTTGGACACCGCAGAGCGGTATTGGGTTAAGCAAGTACAAAAGGAAAGCTTTGACACTGACACTCTGTTAAGAAAAATGGCACAATGGAAGTCAATCCAACACTCGCTCAGTTCCATCCTTTTTTTGATGATAACAAAATCCTTCGAGTCGGAGGACGACTCCAGAGGTCTGCCGAGAGTCTTGATGTGAAGCATCCAATCATACTTCCAAACGAACATAGCTTTGTGAGGCTGGTCGTGATGGACGCTCATTGTAAAGTTATGCACGGTGGAGTAGCAAGCACGATGAGTCATCTGCGAGAGCGGTATTGGATTATACGTGCCCGACAACTGACCAAGAAAGTAGTAAAAGGTTGTCTTATATGTGCACGCTTCAACGCAAAACCCACAGCAGTAGAGCAAGCTCCACTACCGACAGACAGGATTAAAGAGGCGAAGCCATTTGAGGTAACGGGGGTCGACTTCGCTGGGCCATTGTATGCGAAAAAAGGATTAGATAGTTGCGACAAAGCATACGTCGTACTGTTTACGTGTGCTGCTACCCGAGCAGTCCACCTCGAGCTTTCAACGAGTCTCTCCGCTGAAGCCTTCTTGCTTGCATTTCGGCGGTTCATATCAAGGAGAGGCATACCGCGAGACATATATTCAGATAATGCGCTATCCTTTAAGAAAGCATCAAAAGACCTTCAGCATATTTGTCGTGCATTAGAGCAAGAAGCGTTTAAGTCGTTCATATCAGAACGCAGAATTAACTGGAAGTTTATTGTAGAAGGCGCTCCATGGTGGGGTGGATGGTGGGAGAGGCTCATCCGATCTGTTAAGACAGCACTTAAGAAAGTGCTGGGAAGAAACAGCCTGTGCTTCGAAGCATTGATGACGACTCTCACCGAAGTCGAAGCAATCCTAAACTCAAGGCCATTGACCTATCTTCATGAGGGAGCAGGGGAACCATCAGTCATCACTCCTGCCCATTTTTTAGTTGGACAAAGTTTGGCAGTTCTGCCAGAGATCAGCAATTCCAGCGAGGTTCAGGGATCTGTGACGTACCAGGAAACGGTTCGCAAGTTCCAATATAGAAAAAGACTTGTGGATCATTTTTGGAAACGCTGGAGGTCCGAGTACCTGCTGGAGCTAAGATCTGCTCATCGGTACCCTGTCAGAAACACTTGCAACCTAGAGGTGGATGACGTGGTAATAGTGGAAAAGCTCCGAACTTCCAAGCCATTTTGGGAACTTGCGAGGATTGTTGAGACGTACCCCGGAGCCGATGGAATTGTTCGCGCCTGTCTCGTGAAGCAGCAAAATGGCGCACTCGTCAAGAGACCAGCGCAGAAACTCTACTTGCTGGAGATTCGCGAAAGCAAACCTAAGGCTCGGGAGGATGTTGCAAATGGAAGATGAAGAAGACGAGCGGGAGAGCGAGCGCGAATCTTTGTGAACGTGATGAAGCAGAACAGTAAAAGAGTAAGGTCATCCTGACCGAATTGACTATCTTTCTGCCTCTGTTTTTATGAGTTCCGTAACAAGAGCCTCAGCGACTATTGACAATGACGTTTGATCTAAAAGCCCAGCAATTTTAATAAAGGAGATGGGGGCTGGGGGGGGGGGGGGACGAGACAGTCGGAGTGGGGGCTCCGCCCCATCCTGGGAAATCTTGGGGGGCTCTGGCCCCACCTGCCCCCCCCCCCGGTTCCGGAGTCCCTGTACTTAAAGCAGCTTGGTCCTTCTTTCTTGAGAGCCACTTTGGTCGAGTCGATCTGTTCCTGCTTCATCCACAGGTGCCGATGCTGACACAAACCTTGCTCCACCTTGATTTGGTTCACGGCAGCTGGTTCCATGGCAACTGTGGAAGGCGGCATTCCCTGACTCCAGGTTCGTAGCTGCCTCCAGGAAATCCAAAGACGTTGCGAAAGTCGCTGCTTGAAGACGCAGGACCGCAGCGTGACTAGTGTAAGACCTTATCACTTCGGAACGTTCCGAAGTGATAAGATTATAAGATTGCGTCATTGTAAACTTATTTTCTTGATGTCACACTCTGAGCAGAGGAAGCTCTTGTTGAAAAAATAACCAGCGACGGACTCACGTTGTCCCTGTGTCCGCTGGAGCATCCTCTCGTAGAGTGCGAGGGGGTTATTGTCGTCATCGGGGAGCCTCTTCTGTAGTTCTGCCCATTTCGAGCAGGTTTCATGTCGCTTCCCGGTCGCTCGATGCCATTTAAGAGCCGTCCCGCTCACCATCGATGACACAACAGCGAGCGTCATTCCATCGCTCCACCCAACTTGCCCCGCTACCTTGGTGACATGTGAAACCTAGTTCCGCACACTTTCCGTCATAGCGCCCGCTGCCGTCGACGAGCCAGAGAAGGCGAAAATGGACGCCGTCAAGTCCGGCATCGCGGTCACCGATGCGAAACCCGGTCATGACGCTCTCAACTGCACGTTGGCGAGCTGATCGGGAAATGTCGCTAGGGTGCGTATGAGCTCACAATCTCCGGCCAAGGTTGTGCTTTCTCGCCGAGTCAACGGGAACACTGAACGCTTCTTTATCGGTAGCGGAAACAATGGAGGCGCACCGCCGCCCGTGAGGAACAGTCACGTTCGTCATCGTGAACGCTCTCGCAGCCACCACTGCTCCGAGAAAGCGGTTTTCTCACTTCTGAATGTTAAAACTTCGAAGTAATATCATCGAACGTTCATAAACGAACTGGTTTATTTAAAGATGATAATACTTCTGGCCGATCAAGCCGGCGCCATCTTGCGTCTCGATCTCTCCGTGGTTGCCAACCGTGGATTAGTTCGCCGCACCTGACGGTCTACTCGACCGATCGCTAACACTATACGTTACTACAGAAAATAAACTAACGCGAACCGGTAACACCATTTTACTTTACGCGTTTCCAACAACATTGCATTGACACACGTTTCTTTCTTTTGTGCGGACCGTCTCTCTTTGAATTTGATTGGTGCTGAGGGCAGAAAGACAGAACGGTTAGCCAAGACGTGTTTTGCGTATAAGTCGTTACTCTGCCATGAGCTTGGGGGAGAGGGAAAAGGTAAAAATATAGCTGTGAAAGAACACAGTAAAATGGTTGTGTGATAAAACACGTGATGAGGGTGACTTTCTAACTCACACAAACAGATTGTCTTTTTTATTATTTAGTAACAGACAATGTACATAACAGCTTTAAGACAGGCATGGCGTGGTTCTAAATCGGGCGAAGTGAACACCACATAACATTTCCATGTATATTTTTTAAGCTACGAAGAAACATTTCTAGCAAATATGGTGACCGTCTTAATTCACCGATTCTTGCTACCGACTGAAGCACGTATATACACATATGTACATAGCAGCTGGCTCACTACAAAGTTCCTTAGTCCGAAACGACCCAATCAACAGTTCTTGATTAAAAGTACCAACTGCAAATGATAATAAAAACTTTAGCAAGAAAAAAATCAAATGTATTTTTAGTGCACTATCTAATTTGTATTTTCTTCTCAATATCTGACTGTGATGTATACCTTCTTTGGAGTTCTGGTATGTTGTGTTTCTAAGCAACTTCCAGATGCAAATCGTTTAAGGAAACATAAGCTTAGGCTCCTGCAAACTCCTACGAGCGAAAAATCCGTCCAGTCAAATATTCCTCCGGACGGATGTCACGTGATTTCCGCCCAGATAAGCGCCTCGTGACGTCACGTGGTCACATGACGACAGGTGACATGCCATTACCATGTCACGTGACACCATGATGTCACACGGTCACGAGGCCCCAGAACGCTATCTTTTTGTACCGAATTATTCTCACGCCAAGACTGAAACGAAAAGTCTTGCCTGAGCTTAGGGAAAAAAACATTTACGTGGTTTTCTTGCACAGGCCATCAGCCAACGTCCATGACGCTGGCCTGTCCGTGTTGTCACATTCTTCCATGACGTTGTGTTTGTACGTGTGACGTTGTGTTTGTACGTGATGTCACCTTTGTCAATCACGTTGCGTTTTTCTTCAGAATCACACGAAGACAAAAAACAAATTCTTCTTAAAAACCGTAACTTTGAATATAGCGACCGCTGCGGCCCCTTCGAGCTAACGACGGAAGTGAATATCGTGACAGCCCTTACCAGACGTACAGAAGAGAGAGCGCCACGCAAGCAGTGGGAGAAGAGGGGAAAATAGACTCCTCTCTTACCCGGGCACTCTTTTGTCTGTCCCAGACATCGTTTTCACCCTATAGAAGATTACCCCGAAACCCTTCAATTAGCCCGCCACTTAAGCTGTGTACGAACGCAGATTTCTTCTCTATCTCACCCGTGACTTTAACAGCACTGCTCGCAACTTAGTGTTGCAACTGGTGTTGCAACTAAAGTATACACGTTTGCAAGACAGGCTTCTGCACGTTGCCATTTTGAGCGATGCTGGCGCCTCCTAACTTTTCCCCAATGCTGGGTTGTGCTAGGGGCACGTCATTGGTGTGCGCGAATGTGGACCAACCAGAAAATGCAGTAGCCATGACGAGGTTTGTGACGTGTGGGCGTGTGAAAGAGAATGGCGTTGGCGCATCCAGGGGCGCACGAGGGCTGGGTTCGACGCTGGATTGCTGGGCATGCTCGGATAAAGGTGGGCTATTTCTCTATGCAGCCTCACTTTACTTCTTGCGGGTAAACAGTGTACACTGATCCCCAAAGACGTCCGCGTGAGGTGCACCTTGGTAGCGAACTATATGACCTTTCGGAAGAACACTGGCTGGCAGCAATTGGGTTGTGGAAGGAGCGTCTGGCGCATTCTGATTGGCGATTTGAGACCTCATTAATTTTTTTATAATGTTTAGGTTTGTTACTTGTTCGGGTATTTGATTTTATTTTTCGTGCTTTTTCTCGGTCGAATACAATACCTGTATATTTATAAGCAGCTTTTTAGAGTCTCTCGACGCTCAGTGCCGTCTACTTCAGCAAGAGACGGCTGGCAATATTGTACGACAAGCAGCAAAGGTCCCGGTTGGAGAGTTGGTCCCCCTCACCTCGGAGCGCGGTTCGAGGTTAAGCCGGGATTCCACTTGCAAAGGTAGTCTTCCTCCGACGCGCTGATTGGCTCACTAAGACCGCGTATCCTTCGCAGTTTGCCAAGTAACAGTGAGACGGAGTGTAGACGATGTTGTACCTTAAAATGTTTAGAAAACTCCCGTTACGTCGTTTGACAGTAAGCTTAAAATATATGGGCCTGTGGAGATATGAGGGAGTTTTAAGATAGTGGCAAGGAATAGCGACGTCGGCAATGCGCATGCGTGCGCTAAGCGCTAACTGCATTTTGCGATTTGCGTACACTATTTCGAGTACGACTATGTTTCGGAAATTGGCGCCGTACGCAAAGAGTGTTTCCGCTCCTCTAAGCAGGATTCGTGATGCTCTACGAGCACAGTTAGGAAATTGTCACTCTGCAGTCGCGGCTGATGCCGCTTTTGGCGGTCGCTGTGAGCGCGACGTCGGCGGTATCTTCGCGCACTCTCAGAAAAAAAGGGTATATACTCTTGCACCCTTTGTCCTATATAATACACCCCAAAACTTTAGTTCGACGTACAGTGCACTGACGTCGAATTGACGGCCCCAAATTTTACGAGGGGCTTGATAACGATGGGATATAATTTATTAAGCCGCTAAAGTACGTGTCAAAGACTACAGAAATAAAACACTGAGGTTTTGCAGTAGGGCCAAGAAAACCCTGATTCTTTCTTTGTTTTGCAGTAGTGCCAAAAAACCCGATTACCTTGATGATGTTTTGCCATACTGCGAAACTCTGAGGTTTTACAGTAGGGCCAAGAAAATCCCGATCGTTGTTAGTGGGCAAGGACCGCCGGCAACTCGCTGCTTGCGACGCGCGAACATTTCTCGGTTTTATGGTACGGCGGATACGGTGTGCGAACGACAGCATACACGAGACCTCTCTTGCCGAGGGGACGCAAGTGGACACGAACGGTCGACCGCTCACGTCGCATTCTCGTATTCTAACAAATCCAAAAGAATACCGTGAACCAAAAGCTTTCTATCTTCTTAGTGTCTTTCTTTCGAGTGTGAGATAAAAATGGTTACTGTACCTTGGTGGCGTTCCAAGCGCGAGATGTTCGGGTATTTGCATCACGGAGCAGAAACACTATCCTGAAACCCTGTTGCGTAGCGTGCGTAACGCAAGCGCTAAATTTAGCACTAGCTTGCGCTAAAATTGCGTACGTTATTCTAAAATACGCCATTATGTACGAAACGAAAAATATGAGATAACTTATGTGCCGTCTGGGAGGAATTATTAAACAGGTTAAGCATTATGCGCAAGCATCACATCATATTTTATTACAAATTTGAGACGCAATCTTTTTGAAACATAATCTGTGCTCATTACAAATCCGCCGTGTGGCGTCTAGCTTTAAGCACATGTATTTACTAGTGATGGGCCGAACTTTTGACGAATCGAAAATTTCGGCGCCAAATCTTGTGATTCGGCACAGCCGATGTTTTGCCGAACTTTTCTAAAGATTCGGCAGAGGTTCGGAAAAAATGCATTGTTGCCAGACCTAAAAGTTGATATATCGTTTTTTCGTGCAAAAAACGTTTTTAGGTGTTTTTTTTAAATGCATATTGACACAGTTATTATTAAATAAGGTGATATTTAGAAGATAATTGTATCGGTTTCATTGCTGTGTGTTTACTGGTAACTTTGAAGTTACTTTTTGCAGAAGTGGTGTGACAACGGGGTTGGGTAGTAGCGAGCGCAGTCACGATACGCGAGTTTCGGTTTTGGGGCCTCATCAGCGCAAGCCTGCAATTCTGTACTGTTGAAGAAAAGGCGGTTACACTGTGTTCTATACTTTCCCTGCAAGTCACCGTTTTGTGCGCGAAAATGAATGCAACGGCTGTTGAGCCTTTACAGAAGAGATAACAATATTATTGTAAATATGCATATTTTTCGATTTCAGTCACTTCAGGTTTGCATGAAAGTGCGTCCCATATTCACAACGTCTCGTTTTTAACTTTTTAAATGATAGTTTATGATGCTAGGACACACATAACGTTTAGGAAGATGGGAAGAGTTAGGAATGTCATGTATGTGCAACATCGAGAACGATAATTTTGTGTTTAGTTTTATGCGGATAGATGAAAACCACGAAATAACTCTAATTGAAAAGCAATATTATTTTGGTTTGACACAAACTACTTGTGAGTTGAAAACATGATTACTATAATGGCGAGGAGTGCTTCAATGTGCTTGTCTGCCAATGCTGCAATTACCACGTTGTTTCAATGGAAAGATCAAATAAAAATCACGTTATCCTGAATGTACCACATCATTTGTCATTTGCGCAGTGGACTGCGTAATTACTGGTCGATCTTCTTCTTGATGCAGAAAATATTGAAGAGAACCACATTCACAAAGGCTGACAAGCACACAGCTTCCATGTCGCCTTACTCCGCACCTCGCCGTAACCACTGGTATGGTACTACACTTTGATGGTATATACCCATACGACCGCACGGCGTCCATTTGCAATCCATGGCCTCGTCGCGTTCTCGCGCGTGCGCATACGTTTGCCGAATTTTGGCCGAATCTCAAGTAGTGTTTAGTATTTACCCACCGTTTTAATACTATGATAGACAAAAAAAAGAGGAGATACTAACGTCCTTAAAACTCACTCACAAAGCTGTTTTAATTTAGATTGCGTTTACTTTTTTGTTGGCTCAAAAAGAGACGTAAAGTCAGGGACAAATGTGACGTCAAGAGAGATGAATATATTTTATTGTACTGCCCCTTTAAGAGATAATACTGAATGAAAGAATGAATGAATGGAACACCACGGATTGATAGAACGTTAGAAACTTAGCCTACATTATTTCTCCGCTTAATTTGGCGACCCACTGCCAGTTCAGAAATCTGCTGGATAGCGGCAAGTCCCAAGCATCTCATAATCGCTCCACGACATCAACAGTTAAAGGCGATCTTTTTGAGCTTTAAAAGCTATACGCTCTCTCAGAATACCTCGTCTTTACTCTTTCCGCCATGCTGTTTATTATCTCTAAATTTAAAATAGCCATTGAGAAAGCGGCAAATTGAAGGTGATGACAAAACCAACATTAAAATTTTCCCAGACTCTCTAGTGAGTTGATGTCACATATGTCATAAAACTTGCCAGCCAAATAATCAACCTAAAAATAAAAAAAAACGGAATATTTTGCTTGTGCTTTTTTATTCGTTTTGTTTGGCTGTTGTGAGTTTAACTAGGATCCCTTTCACACCATCAAAGTCTTGTAACCTGTCGGGAACAAGCTGTAGTACCCCCATCTAACGTCATGCTTTCAGTGTTGCCAGTCGAGCCTCTCAAACTCTATAACTTTGAAAAAAAGAAAAGAAATTGCGACTTGCAATTCGGGTTAATAGTTCAGACATGTCTATTCATCTGTTGAACCAATTCTGAAGCAAATCAGCGACTATCAAAATTACTCAGGAGAACAAATCGCAAAGCAAGAAGTGTGAACGTAATAATAATATAATAATAATAATAATCAATAAAGCAAGAAGTGTGAACGTACGCCCGGCGTTTCTTAAACTGTCAGCGACTAGAGCCTACCACGTTACGTGACGTCACGGTGACAACCCTGTGAACACACTCACGTTAACATGAGTTTAGTGAGAGCCTAGACTCTTTATTATTATTAATAGACCTTTGCGGAAGCTTAAAGGAGACCTTGCAACAGGGGGAAATTGTGGGCTTATTCGGATGTACGCTTGTGCCTGCTCGAACGCTTCGTATATCCCCGTAGCGGCATGATTCATTATTTCCTATTGTTAAAAACTTACAACACAACAAACAAATAAAAAATAAAAGACCAACGGAAAAGAAGGTTATTGGATATTCTGTTTTGCATTCCTTCCGCCTTCTCTGCGTTCTGAAATCACGAACTATTAAACCAACGTCAACTTCGTCGTCGCTTCTTGGATAATTTCACGGGCCGTACATCTGAACGTCACAATGCGTAAAGCAGACGCTGGAGGCACCACCTGTTTCCGGAAAGGACTATTGGGGGAAGGGGGGGGGGGATAACTGCGTGCTTGGTTGCTAACCACGTATATCGTTATAGGACGGGCGGCATTGTTGCGTCGAATCTTCAATTACACTAAAGTGAGTGTGTGATTGTTCGCTTCAGACTTTGACTGCGAGCTAGGTGTAGTACACGGATCGATGTCATTTATTGGCAGGCATTTCACAAATGACAGCTTCGATTAAATATAAATTGAAATCAATTCCCAGGCATGTAACATACAATGAACGAAAGAGAGTAACGAGTGTCTTAGGTGAACGTTTCACATTGTAATTACACACTTACAGCGTCATTTGTAAATTGTTTTCTGCTGGAAAAGTCCGGTAATCTGACTAGTCGTCCGATAGCTATTACGCAGAAATAAAAATAAAAAAGAAACTAGCATTTCACAAATATTACGCACCACGTGAGCCTAAATAACAAAAAAAAAGTATTATCGATGGGCAGGTTTGGCAAGAAAATCGACGATGATCAGCCAATTCGCTTCCCTTAGTTTGAGTAGGTGCTACAAAGTGCACAGGCAAATGCATTAACTATTTTTTTCAGTATAGCCGGTAATAGTAGAGGGGCGAGCTAACCCATTCGTTAAAGTTGACGAAGACGTTTTTGTACAGTTTTTCTCTCGTACAGGAAAATTAAACTCAATTTGCCTCTCGTAATGACTAGCATTTCTACGCTTTCGTTATTAGACCTGAGTGTAGCCTATCTAGCCCTCGTGATTACAGTGCTTGCCCTTTCTACGCATCCACGCCTTTTTTTGCATTTATATTTCCTGAAAACAAATAAAAGCTAAGAAGAAACTTAGTCATTTTCTGGATTGCCTCGAATCTGCACGCAATTAAAGAAGGAAACGAAAAATCTGATGGATATAATTTATGCTCCGGCACCTTATTAAAGTCACGGAGGAAGAAAGTAACAAATTCGGAAAAATGAAAAATAACAGTAATAAGAACCGACTCTGCCTATTTCGCCCTTCGGTCGAGCAGATGATGAGGTGCACGACATTAAACGAAGCAACCCTCTTTTTTTCTGGCTTAGAACGGCAAAACGTTAGGGTTGTAAAATTTACGGAAATTTCGAACGCTGAAAAAAAAAAACGAAGAAAAAAAATGTTTTTTTTTTACGGTAAAGGTTAAAAACATTTGAAAATGTGTGTACAAGAGTAATCCAGCTATGTTTGGAAAGATACGGACATGGCTCAACAACGGTAAGAGTTTTTTCGCCAGTTTTTGCGGTGGTACTATCACCCTAATACTATTTTACAATGTTTAATAAATCTTTCTTAATTTAGCAGGTTTTTGTAGTAAAGTAGTAACTTGAGCTTGTTGGTACTTCAACACGACAAAACAGCGCACAGATCACGGAGGAAAGAAAGGACAGGTATAGAGCGAAAGAGCGCTCCACCTGTCCCTTCCCTTCCTCCGTTTGTGATGTAGAAGATTTTTAACGACGCATCTGGCAATAGCAATACACTCTTCATCATACTGGAAGAAGTCCGGCCATCGACAATGACGGTCAGGTCGATACGCATCTTTCTCAGCCCGATCATTGTACGCACGGTCGGGTCGACGTACTGCCACCTGGCAGGTCGAAGCTAAGGCGCTCAATAGAGTTTCGCGCAGGACAGTTGTTGCTATACGCTGGAAAGCGCGGTACAGGCTTAATGAATACGTCTCCTTGAGGTGGCTGGATTCTTGCCTCAGCGAACCGTAAACAGCTTGTTTGCGTGGGCTTGGCGCTGAATCACTGAGCGGCCTGTTCTTCCTGCAGAGTGCCCTGGGGCTCGCTGCTCGGATCCACTGCTGTTGCTTTGGTTTTACAACGAGCCTGATGCTAGGTGAATAAACCCTCTATACAGTGGTCGTTTTCGCTGATGACCGATGTACTGCACATTTCCCAGACATCTGGCGTCGTGGATCAAAAGACCTTTGGTGATGAAAGAGGTTATTTTTCATGGTGTCAGAAGCTTGGCAATGAGTTTGAAAATGTTAAGAAGTGCGTACAAATGTCTATAACAACATGAAAAGGTTCCCCTTTTCTGGCGCCAGAAGCAGACGAATGAGTGTAAGTACCCAGGGTGTTTAATCACGTCAAAAACAGGTTGGGCTCATCACATTGGGCAGGTTATTGCAAGAAAGCGATCCGATGAGGTGAGTCGGTACGAAGGACTATGACCCTTGTACTGCAACGACGAAGGCATGCGGCGGCCTGAAATATCTCGTCTGGCCTCTTGCTGGAAGGTGTGCTGATATATTTGCGGGACCGCTATTGCATAATCGCATGTTGATCAGTTCGAAAAGCATTAAAAAAATCTCTCAGATTCACATTTATAATTTGCGCGGCAAGGCCACACGTGACACCATTTATTGTACGCTGTGCATCCGGTTTAAGCCGAGGATTATCACGGTAGAAGCGAAATTAAAACGGCTGAAATTTTTGCACAACATAACATGATGATAAAGTTGCCTTGAGGCTTGATGCGCATCTCGCAGGATGATGATAGCCATGATGCGAGAGGCAGAAACATGAAAAACTACTCCGTGAGGTTCGTTGCCGGAAGAGATGTTTTAGAGCATTAATTTTGCCTCCCGAACCGTGTGCCGAAGTGGAACGCGTTGCCCCCACAGCGTGACAGACTTAGCTGTTTCCGCTGCTTTCGTTACTGGCGCGGGGTGCAACTCGATGATCTTTTCTGTCTGCCTAAATGAATAAGTTACCTGTTTGTTTTGTTTCCAGCATTTGCCTGCAGCGTACGCAGAACGGCATATCTCAGACCCACCATGGCGGCCTCAAAAGTTGGCCGGCAGTTATCCTCAATATAATAACATACTAAAGGCTGGCGTATTGGGCTGCTTTACCGTAGCACGTTACCTCTCTCGCCATCGTCTAGTCACTCACCATGTTATATTGCCGCGCTGCGCGTAACCTGCCCATGCAGCAGCAGCAGGTGGCACGACTACATGCGCTGTGCAGCTCCCACGGATCGTGCGATATGGTATTGAAGACGACGCAATCTTTTATACAGGGAATAAGCGATGGATGGCGATAGCCAGGCTTATTGCGATGCACGCGCTGCAAAAAGCCTGAACGACAGGACTAGGCAACGTGGTTGTCACTCCCGTGCGCGAAGGTTCTCGCAACTTTGTTTCGCCGTACTTTGTTTACGTAGGAGAAAAAGATCTGAAGCTCCCAAAATGTTTTGTTCGCAGCTGAACCGGTCCAGGCATCACCTGGCGCCTGGTCAGGTCGCTGCAGAACAAGTATGCCAGAATTATCTGCGCGAACACCGGCTCGTTCTTTGTTGGCAAAGCGCGGTCCGCATTCGCGCCATTGCGCGGCGTGGCGTCGCGCGGAGGACAACGCGTCCCCCGCTGGCGTCGCCGTGAGTCGTGCCGCGGCAACGCGGCTCGACGCAGCCAGTGCCAACGTGACGGCGCAAGTGGTGCAGACCGCACTGACGCGACGCTGTCTGGAACAGATCCGCTTTAAGCATGCTCGAATCAAGTCTGCTTCCAGCGCTCTGCGCTGTGCGAACACGTTGCAGGCGCGATTTCTGAATGGACGCATGTGCAGCCAGCGGACCGCCATTCAGGAAGGAATGCACATACCGAACATGGCGTCCGCGAGGATTTGTATCTACTGTGCGACGTAATGACGAGCTGCCACGGCTTTGTAGTAAAGAGCGCGCTCGCAGCAGGCTCTCCAGAACGTACACGGCTGTATACGCCAGGAACGGTGTTTACAAGCAAGCCCGCTCGGCCTGACACAATAGCGTGGGCACAGTGCGTGCGCGGAAACCGAACGTTACCGGAAGGTAAAGCAGCCGTTATCTTTGGCATAAATACCTGCGACAACACCAGAAATTTCCGTTCGCCAGCCACGGACGACACATACCGGCAAGAAATCTGGCGGCTTTGCGCGTTTTTCAAAGGATTTCCGGACGAGATCACCGGAGTCGATATCAAACTCGCGCGACTGCTGGGTTACATACCGCTGCATCCTCTGCTCGTCAGCGTGCGCCCGAACACAGCGACAAACGGGGCGCAGGGGCGAGCGATTGGGGCCGGGGCCTGGACCCCACGATCCACATTTATCTTGACGCGCCATCGGCGTGCGTAGAACCGAGCCGCGGGTCTTGCAGGCAGGAACCGGGACACGACATCGGAAGTCGTTCGGCTGACGGGATGAAGACGGCACGTACGCGATCGAACCTTCGCTTTCCGGGTCCAGCCGGCAGCGGCAGCGACGGTCGAACGCGCCGCCTCTGGTCCGGCCCAGGCGCCGCTGCTGGGGATATACGCTGACCGTTGCCATCCGACTTGCCGCACGCTGCAAAGTCTCGCATTTCTCCGGAAAAAATCCTCCGTTGGTTCCTGGCGTGAGCCATCTCATTCCGGCGAGAAGAACGTTCCTCTCTTGAACGACTCTCACCATTGAATCGCTTTTGTGGATCGCTTTGTCGGGGCCAGTCGGCCCGAGCTCGCGGCGGGCCCATGCCGCCGCCGCCGCCGCCGTCAGAATTTCGTTTTGCTGTCCTCGAGATAAATCTTGGCCCGCTTTATGTCACGGTCGAGGCTTTGCACTGTCTCCGAGACTCGCTGGGCATGGCTGTATAGGAGGGAAAGCCTCCGGGAAGAAACCTTTCAAGGGAAACACGGAAGACAAGCACGGCTGCAATGTGGAACACTTTTAATTGGGTATGGGGAGCACTTTTTTTTTAAAAGAATAGTAAAATGGTTTCGCTTGCCCACGAGGAAGGCATGACTTCCCGAGTGAGGGACCACCCCGTGAGAGTTTTTCTTCTTTTCTTCTTTCTTCTTCTAGCGGGTGATGATCCCGGAAATCGATACGCTCGTGCTCCTCCTTCTGGTTGAGATGCTGGCCATTCTCCGCGTATCTATTTCAACATGGATATTTTTCTCGACATTACCTACGCAAGCGCACAAATACCGCTAAAATATTCACTCTCGGGCAATCTCGAGGCATGCTAATGCACAGAACGATAAAGCTTCAGATTGGTTGAGCACTGTACTGCTGGCACAAACAACGCAGCAGCGCGCCAGAAAGTGACGTGGCTCAGGATCGAATCGTTACTGCCGACGGCTGTTCCTTGGTGTATCGGTCTGGTTATGCGGATTCGTGTGATTTGGCAGAAGCCGC
>JAZHYW010023277.1:0-101660 GCA_037355805.1 Ixodes ricinus | reverse complement strand
AATCGAAACTTACGAGTTCAGACCAGCATCCTTATGCGAGTTCTTAATAGAGCATTCGCACGACAAAGTTTCTTCCCGAGCAGAGGATTAAACGTCATCGAGCTTTGAGGTCACGTGCTCTGCGTCACAGATGTTCGCAAATCCCCCGAGCTCGTGGGGAGCCGCGGGGAATTTGTGACTGGCCCACAGAATGTCCGTTGTCTCGTCGGAGTGACCAGGCCCCCTCCATTGTCTCCCTGCTTTTAGGGTAAATTGCAGTTAAAAACAATTAGGTGGGCGCCTTTTAAAAAAAAAAAAAATTATGCCTTTTGATTGAGGAGTTTTCGAAGGTTGCTAGCACGTTCGAAAAAGAAAATACTCCAGCAACTCCAACTCGGTTGTGCGAATGCTCGCTTAGGTTTTCTGCACTGCCTCCTCCTTCTCGTTTTTTCCTTCTTGAAAGCTATGCGACATACTCGGTTTTCTCCAGAGTTAATGATGTATCGTGCGAATGCACCATTATGCACATTCACAAGGCGATCAAAAGCGTTTTAGCTGCACCATCAGTTTCTTTGAAGCTCCCTACACATGCAGGCACTGTGTTAAAATGACTCGTCTTTCTTTTTTCTTACAGGGGAACTATACCATTATCTGATAGTCTATTTACTGTCATAAATCTGGGCATGTCTGCAATAGTTCCCGAGGAATCGATTTCTGATACCGATTTAAGTAGCGATGTAGTGATAGATTGAGTTATTACTATAAATAGACTATCAAAAAAAGTGGTTAAGTGCTTTTTTAAATTTTTTAACTCACAACTGCTGACTTAAATGTAAACATTTTCGACGGATATCCGTCTGGTTAGGAATAATTTTAGAAAACTTCAACTTAAAACTCTAACCAAGCTTTATTAAAAGTGAAAATCCCGACGTTTCGGAACCAACTCGGTCCCTTGGTTACGGGTGACTGTTTTTGTCCCGCGGAACGGCCTGCCCACGAACCCGAACACCCCCGGGTGCTCTCCGGATTATCCCTCTTAACCCCGAAACGTAGCTGCTGGGAAGGGTCCCTGTCGACCTGTTTACGTTGCCACATGTGCATTGAATATGCCACGACTCTAACAGAAGGTGCCTCCGCCAGTTTCTTTCTGTTCAGAGGATGGAGCTGTTGTCAAGGTTGATTGAGTGGTCTGTCTTCTCGACGTGTTCAGCCAGCGCGCTTCCCTCCACATTCTTCTTCACGATGTCGTAGCGGTGGCGCCGCAGGCACTCTGGGTAGTTTTTCGTTTCCCCAACGTACGACGCGGGGCAGTCACCGCAGGGAATTTTGTAAATCAGTCCCTGTGCCCTCTCCCTCGGGGGACGATCCTTTGGTAGGGGAGAAGGCCGCCGATGGTCGAGACTGGTTTGTGTGGTACCGCTTTGCCGTACGGTCGTAGTACTCGGGCGAGAACCTCGCTTGTGCCCTTGATGTAGGGTACACACACGCGGGTGGGGGAAGGGGAGGGGCGGCGTCTTGGGTTGAAGGGGTGCGTCGAAGTTTCTTGATTGTGCTTTTTACAAATCTAGCTGGGTAGCCATTCTTCCGCAGGTCTTGTTTGTCTGTTTCAATCTCTTTTCGAATGTTCTCCTCTGAAGTGCAGACCGTGATCGCCCGTTTGACGAGTGCCGAAGGCACGGCGTGCTGTCCAAGGCGCACCGACGGGAGCAGCTAGATTACACGCCGGAAGAGGAAGCAGCCATTGAAAACTTGAGAGAAGACAAGAGCATCGTCGTCCTCCGTGCGGACAAGGGAAACGCAGCCGTGCTACTCGACCGCGCAGACTACGATGAGAAGGCGCTTCAGCTTCTCAACACCGACACATACATGATTCTGCCAAAGGACCCGAATGCCAAGATTCAGGCAAGCCTAAACAAAATGCTCTCTACGATTTTTGATAGGTATCCCGCGTCCCGAGGCCTTTACTTCGGTCTTATTTGCCGGAACGGGTCAGCGCCGGCCTTTTCTGGCCTGCTGAAGGTGCAGAAGCCAGATGTCCCCCTCCGACCCATAGTGGATTTCACCACGTCTCCGTTGCGTGCGTTGTCCAACCATCTCCACCGACTGTTGTCGCCACTAACCGGGAAAACCGACACGTACGTCCAAAATTCTGGACACTTCATCGAGCTCACATCGGGCCTCGAACTGCGGGACGACGAGAGCCTTGTCTCCTTCGATGTCGTGTCGCTTTTCACAACTGTGGCTGTGCCTCTGGCAGTGTCTGTGACGCGGGCGGCCCTCTCGTCTGACACGAGACTCTCTGAAAGAACGTGCCTTGAGGTGGACGAGATTTGCCATCTACTGGAATTCTGCCTAACCAGCACTTATTTTTCTTTTGCTGGCCGCTTCTACAGACAAACCAGTGGTACGGCTATGGGTGCTGCTGTCTCTGTCACTGTGGCAAACCTCGCAATGGAGGCGATCGAGAGAAAAGCCCTGGACACTTTCTCCCCAGGACCCGTGTGTTTCCTGCGGTATGTCGATGACTGCTTTTGTGTTGTAAAGACCAGTAAGATCGACCGTCTCCACACACATCTAAACTCTATCGAGCCAGCGATTCAATTCACGATTGAGCACGAATCAGATGGCTGTTTTCCCTTCCTAGACGTCTGTGCAGTGAGAAAGTCCGGCCGCCTGGACTTCCATGTGTATAGGAAGTCGATACACACAGGCCGATACCTGAATTTTTCATCGAGCCACCCTAGGACACAAAAGTCTTCCGTGGCTTCGGCACTCGTCAGACGGGCGATCATGGTCTGCACTTCAGAGGAGAACATTCGAAAAGAGATCGAAACAGTCAAACAAGACCTGCGGAAGTATGGCTACCCAGCTAGATTTGTAAAAAGCACGATCAAGAAACTTCGACGCACCCCTTCAACCCAAGACGCCGCCCCACCTCCCCCCACCCGCGTGTGTGTACCCTACATCAAGGGCACAAGCGAGGTTCTCGCCCGAGTACTACGACCGTACGGCATAGCGGTATCACACAAGCCAGTCTCGACCATCGGCGACCTTCTCCCCCTACCAAAGGATCATCCCCCGAGGGAGAGGGCACAGAGACAGGTTTACAAAATTCCCTGCGGTGACTGCCCCGCGTCGTACGTTGGGGAAACGAAAAACTATCCAGAGTGCCTGCGGCGCCACCGTTACGAAATTGTGAAGAAGAATGTGGAGGAAGCGCGCTGGCTGAACACGTCGAGAAGACAAACCACTCAATCGACTTCGACAACAGCTCCATCCTCGGAACTGAGAGAAACTGGTGAAGGCGCCTTCTGTTAGAGTCGTGACATATTCAATGCACACGTGGCAACGTAAACCGGTCGACGGGGACCCGTCCCAGCAGCTATGTTTCGGGGTTAAGAGGGATAATCCGGAGAGCACCCGGGGGTGTTCGGGTTCGTGGGCAGGCTATTCCGCGAGACAAAAACAGTCACCTGTGACCAAGAGACCGAGTTGGTTCCGAAACGTCGGGATTTTCGCTTTTAATAAAGCTTGGTTAGAGTTTCAAGTTGAAGTTTTATACAACTGCTGACCAACCGATTAAAGCAGGCTCCTCCGTTCCGTGCAATTTGCTCCGTAATCAGTCGAGCAACTTGACCGTCAAACTATATCTTTGTTCTGATATAGATGTTTGGTATACTATCCGTGAGCGGATAGTTGAAATAATAGCTGCAAGGCTACGTCCTTTCTATCAAAGTAGACCATCTTCTGTGGGGGAGCTAAAGTTTGAGGGGCAAGTGCTTGCTTGTGGCCCTTGTAGGTTGCTCTTCTCACTTCCGTTTGTAGATCAGGGTTTAGAGGGTTTAGCATGGTGACGGGGTATCTTTTTGGTGGTAGTCTTTGTCCGAGCCCTAGTTTTTAAGGGCATAAGAGCATTGTTTGGTTGACAGACACTTAACTTAATATTGTGATTCAAGCAGGTTGTCATGGCCGTGCTCATCTTCTTTGTCAATGCATTCTAAATATTTATAGGTGATTGTCTTATCGGCCACTAATTGTAACTTGGCTTTGTTGCAAGGTTTTGTCCACTGATCCTGAGTTATCAGGTTGTAAACCAGACCGAGGTGCCTGCAATTTGACTGAGGCTTACTGTGCTGCAAGGTCCATCTATCTTCACAATACCTGGGTGGTTGAGATGAATCTTCAAAGCTCTACTCTAATTATTTGTATGAATGTATTCTTTTTGTTGTTCTAAGTGATGGCTTCCCTTATGCTTTGTATTTTCAGAAGCGAGTCTTCAACTCCTTCAGCTGGTGCTGCAAGCCTGCTAACACAACTTGTGGCCCAAGTACCAGAATGAAGAGCTGAAAGCACGGTTTGAGTGAGAGGACTAGTGGCCCTTTCACAGCTAGAGAACCGGACTGGGCAGTCATCAGAGCTATTTCTGCTTCACTTCTATTAGCTCCGAGATGTTTCGGTGGCGCCCTTTCTTGGTTTCCGTCCGTGACGTCACAAACAAAATTTGCCTTGTCCTGATTGTCAATATTTGCCTCTACCTCCCTGTAATTGACAGGATTTCCCTCCCTGTTAGCCGGCGATTGGGTAAGCATTATCAGTATACAGGAAGCTATTGTTCGGCGAATCGCAAACCTCAACCACAGTGTCGCCTTTGGTCGCGGACGTTGCTAATAGTCCGCGTCACTAATTGTGTGCAGTGTAGGCGAAGCAACGCCAGGCAAAAAAAGGGCAAGTACTAGGAAGGCGGGACAGAAGAAGAGGGCGAGGGGGGAAAGGGAGAGCGCTAGGAACGTTAGAGAGGAGTGTAGGTTTCTCTCCTCCCCAACCTTCCTATTGCTTGGGCTTTCTCCCCTCGTCTGGTGTTGCCTTCGTCTGTACTCCACATAACTATAGTCTGTTACAACTCAAGAAGGTAAGGCGAGGGAAAAGAAGGCCGGGGAAGAGGAAGCAGATGCAATGCTGGAGAGGAGAGGAGGAAGCAGATGGAATGCTAAAGAGGAGAGGGGGAAGTTCCTCCTCCTCTCCAGCACTTTGTCTGCTTCCTCCTCCCCGGCCTTCCTTCCCCTTGCCCTATCTTCTTGAGCTGTAACTTACCATAATGAAACAGAGTATAGAGGACATGTTGCTTTTTGAAACAATCAAGACTCATGAAAGATTGCTAAGGCCCTGTTGGTATGTTTATTTTTACTTTTTAGTGGAATAGACCGATCTCACCTAGCGTTCGGTGCATGTGTGTAGCCGCCATAACTTTAGTTCACGAGGCAGGCGGCAGTGCTTCAGACACCTCGTGCCGTCTCGTGCCTTGCGTGCACAGAGCTCCAGCGAGGTTGGGGCACGTGCAGAAAGACGCAAGTTCCCTCGATGCATTGTGGCAGCAGTGGCTTTGCCAAACTGGCCTGTGAAATCGGTCTATTACAACTAAAAAAATGGAAATTATTTGTTAAGTTAGGTAATTCCTTGTTCAATATCTGCCAAATATAATTGTTAGGTGTACATCATGAAGCAAAATTTTGATTTCAGAAAGCAATGCAGAAGCACTAGGCGGGATGCTATAAACCTGAAAGCATGACCCATAAAGCGGTATCTCGAACAGATGGTCGTATATTTGTGGAAGAAGAGCGCGCTTGAACAATGGCCAAAAAGGCCCGTGGCGTCGCGATTCTAGTTTCCTCCTCTTCTCGCTTTGACTCCGCGAGGACGCGAAAACTATCCTGCAGGAAACGCGACGTCGTGATTCTCACTCAGCTGAATCCTTATTTTACAAAAATACAGCCATCCGTTTGAAACATTGCTTTATGAGTGGTGTTTCGGGGTTTGTGGCGCCCCATTAAACACTTTGGCAACCTTATATTGTGAAATCCAAATTTCGATTCAGCATCCCTTTAAGGTTCTGAATCTGGGTGAAGCCTTTAAAGTGACCGCATAAGTCGGTTTGGGGATGCATCATGCTACGATTTACGACGGAGGTGTTTGAAGGTAGTGGAATTATTGCATAAAAAGTTCAAAGAACAAGCTTGCCCAAGTAAAAGGTAAAAAAATAACTATTTTTTTTTTTTGCCTATAGCGCCCGTCTGCTAACTGCACCGTCTGACCTGCTCAATAACCGACGTATGGCAACATCGGCCCCTGCGGCTCGTTGCTGCTCAGCAGCCGCCCAATCGCACCAAAACCAGACAACCTCTTTGAGTCATAAACGGTGCACACTTTTTCGGTGCTATAATTGTCAGAAACTTATTTTCTTTTCACTCCCAATAATACACATTAAATGGACACAAAACTAATCAAGCCGATGGTTCGTCGAATAATTTCAGCTACAAGTGGTGTGCTTTTGCCGTCACGGCAAAAGCACACCACTTGTAGCTGAAATTATTCGGCAAGCAGCGGCACAGACGTCTTATGGCAGCTCAGTAGCTCCACGGTCACCGTGGAGCTACTGAGCTGCCATAAGGCGTCTGTGCCGTTGCTGCCATCTGTCGGTTTTTGTGTCAGTCGAAGGGTGCGCATATAGCACACGGGTGCCATAGATAACCAGATGGATGGATGGATGGTAACGGCTATACCCTTTGCAGCGGGCGGCAGCTTGCGCCACCTAGCCTAACAATTCGTCATCTTTTTTTTTTTTTACTTTTTACTTGGGTAAGTTTGTTCTTTGAAATTTTTTCTGCGATTCTTTCATTACCTTCAGGCGCCTCTGTGGTAAATCGTAGCGCGATGCATTGTGAAGCCAATATGCATTTCTATGGGAAAAGCGAGTGAATTTTCCCCCTGCGCTCGATTATAAGAGTAAGTATCACTGCAACAAACTTTTAGCACTAATTTTATTGTCTAAATGTCAACCATGTTCTGCCCACACCACGGAGGCACGAATTTTTTTGCTCAAAAAGACGGCAAAACATTATTTACATAGTCCAAAAACTGTCGCATCACACCGCATAAAAGCAGCATTGCTACAGGGAAACATGGGAGCAGGCTGTGTGCATCCCAGCCTTGTCTAACTTGGCTGAACCAGATTTATTTTTTCTCCTGTGCCTATTCAACTCCTGCGGAGAGCGGGGAGGGACAACTCGAATGGCCAGCTTGTGGTGCATTGATGCCATAGGGTGGCGGAGCTCACAGCCAAGCCAGCCCCCTGTAGCCTTGACTGAAGACGACCCAGACGACACAAACACGATGCATATCGGGAGATCTCCTGAGACATTCGTTTTAAATAAAGTTTTCGTGTTTTTTTTTTAGCAAAAAAATTGGTGTCTCCATGGCATGGTATGGCCAGAACGTGGTTGACATTTAGACAATTAAATAGGCACTACAATTTCGTTGCAGTATCGCTTTAAAAACATTTTGCCCTTTTACCATATTTTCAATATAGGTAGTATTGCTATTGCTTTGAAGAAACTGTCTTCAATTCACTTTTTGAGAAACGTCCACTCCCCACCTGGTTTGCAAGGTTCATATGATGACGTCGGAAACATCTGGTCTGTTGATGGTCAGTACATTTAACTTAAACGCTTGTGCTTTTTTGGTTACAGGTCCCTTCCAGCACTATGCAGGGAAGAGAATGGCCAACAGAGGACTGATTGCAGGAAGAGTAATTGCATCTGCCGTTACCACAGATAACGAGCAAGCTGCGACATCTCAGAAGGAGCAGTCAGGGTGTTACGAGCAAGCTGAGACGTCTAAGAATGTTTAACATAAATAAGTTGAGGTGAAAAATCTTACTCTCATATTATGTCTTATCAAATTCTGTAAAAGCTTCATATAATTTATTTCAATATTTTAGGACTGATTAAGGAAAACCAGTGAACTTATGGTGTGGCTCTATCAGGGTGCAGCGTATCTCATTGCCGCCTACTGGATTTTCTACATCCAATATGCGAAGAGGGCACATAAGATGCTGACTTTCATTGAGCATGGTTTTGGGGACTGCTACATGAAGCCGCTGGTGAAGGTACTGGAATCGGTAAATTTTTACAGAGTGATCGAGGCTTGTGTACCTCAGTTAGCTTAGCGTACCCTACACTGTAATAAATACCCCTGTCAGACGGGCATTTAAATGGCCTTCAGAATGAACTCCTTCAAAAAAATCGACGAATCAGCTCACGATCTTGGCTCTGCCTGTGCCCTTCAGTGTTGGCATGTTCGCAGATATTTTAAGGAGTTTGCTCTGAAGGCCATTTAAATGACTGTCTGACAGGGTATAAGCCAGTTTGTGCCCAAAGCAACATGTGCTCTTGCCACAGGGCGTGTGCAAGAAATGTACATAATGTGTGCAATAAATTTATTTCGTGCATGATGCTACCTGCTTATGCCTTTCCCTTCACACTTCCTGACTTTGAAGAAACCCCTTAAGGGTAGCAAGAAAATACTCTGAGAAATCACCATTTAAACTTCTAGGTGGATGCGAAGAAATACTCCTGTAGGTACACACAACTCCCAGGAGGATGTGAAAGAAGACTCCCGTGGGCCCACGTAGTAACTCCCAAATGGATGTGAAAGAATAGTCTCATAAATGCACGTAAAAACTCCCATATGGATGTGAAAAAATAGTCTCATAAATGCACGTAAAAACTCCCAAATGGACGTGAAAGAATACTCCCATAAATGCACGTAAAAACTCCCATATGGATGTGAAAGAATAGTACCACAAGTGCACATAAAAGCTCCCATATGGATGTGAGAAAATAGTCCCATAAATGCACGTAAAAACTCCCAAATGGATGTGAAAAAAATATTCCAATAAATGCACGTAAAAACTCCCATATGGATGTGAAAGTATACTACCGTGGGTCCACGTAAGGACTCCCAGGTGGATGTAAAGGAATCTTCCCGTGAGTCCACGTAAAAACTCCCATAAGGATGTGAAAGAATACTCTTATGGGTCCACCTAGGAACACTTTGATGGAAGTAAATAAATACTCCCATTGATCCACGAACAGACTCCCGTACTGATGGGAGCTCTGTACTTACCCCCTTGCACCCCCAAAAACTCTGGCCTGCATGGGAGTCAACTCCGAACTCCCAACCCGCAGAGTAGAAAAAACCTCCCAGATGGGAATGCGCTAGAGGACAAGCGATATACTCCCATCTGGGTATATTTTCGTTTAGTGTGCATGTCGCCTACTCCGAACCTCGCCGTAACCACTGGTATGGTATTACACATTGATCGTATATACCCATACGACCGCACGGCGTCCATTTGCAATCCAGGGCCTCGTCGCGTTCTCAAGCGTGCGCATACGTTTGCCGAATTTTGGCCGAACCTCAAGTAGTGTTTAGTATTTACCCACCGTTTTAATACTATGATAGACAAAAAAAAAGGAGATACTAACGTCCTTAAAACTCACTCACAAAGCTGTTTTAATTTAGATTGCGTTTAATTTTTTTGTTGGCTCAAAAAGAGACGTAAAGTCAGGGACAAATGTGACGTCAAGAGAGATTAACATATTTTATTGTACTGCCCCTTTAAGAGATAATACTGAATGAAAGAATGAATGAATGGAACACCACGGATTGAGAGAACGTTAGAAACTTAGCCTACATTATTTCTCCGCTTTATTTGGCGACCCACTGCCAGTTCAGAAATCTGCTGGATAGCGGCAAGTTCCTAGCCTCTCATAATCGCTCTACGACATCAACAGTTAAAGGCGATCTTTTTGAGCTTTAAAAGCTATACGCTCTCTCAGAATACCTCGTCTTTACTCTTTCCGCCATGCTGTTTATTATCTCTGAATTTAAAAAAAAGCCATTGAGAAAGCGGCAAATTGAAGGTGGTGACAAAACCAACATTAAAATTTTCCCAGACTCTCTAGTGAGTTGATGTCACATATGTCATAAAACTTGCCAGCCAAATAATCAGCCTAAAAATAAAAAAACGGAATATTTTGCTTCTTCTTTTTTTTCGTTTTGTTTTGGCTGTTGTGAGTTTAACTAGGATCCCTTCCACACCATCAAAGTCTTGTAACCTGTCGGGAACAAGCTGTAGTACCCCCATCTAACGTCATGCTTTCAGTGTTGCCAGTTGAGCCTCTCAAACTCTATAACTTTGAAAAAAAGAAAAGAAATTGCGACTTGCAATTCGGGTTAATAGTTCAGAACATGTCTATTCATCTGTTGAACCAATTCTGAAGCAAATCAGTGACTATCAAAATTACTCAGGAGAACAAATCGCAAAGCAGAAGTGTGAACGTAATAATATAATAATAATAATAATAATAAAGCAAGAAGTGTGAACGTACGCCCGGCGTTTGTTAAACTGTCAGCGACTAGAGCCTACCACGTTACGTGACGTCACGGTGACAACCCTGTGAACACACTTACTTTAACATGAGTTTAGTGAGAGCCTAGGCTCTTTATTAATATTATTAGACCTTTGCGGAAACTTAAAGGAGACCTTGCAAAGGGGGAAATTGTGGGCTTATTCGGATGTACGCTTGTGCCTGCTCGAACGCTTCGTATATCCCCTAGAGGCATGATTAATTATTTCCTACTGTTAAAAACTTACAACACAACAAAACAAATAAAAAATAAAAAAATCCAACGGAAAAGAAGGTTATTGGATATTCTGTTTTGCATTCCTTCCGCCTTCTGTGCGTTCTGAAATCACGAACAATTAAACCAACGTGAACTTCGTCGTCGCTTCTTGGATAATTTCACGGGACGTACATCTGAACGTCACAATGCGTAAAGCAGACGCTGGAGGCGCCACCTGTTTCCGGAAAGGACTATTGGGGGAAAGGGGGGGGGGGGATAACTGCGTGCTTGGTTGCTAACCACGTATATCGTTATATGACGGGCGGCATTGTTGCGTCGAATCTTCAATTACACTAAAGGGAGTGTGTGATTGTTCCCTTCAGACTTTGACTGCGAGCTAGGTGTAGTACACGGATCGATGTCATTTTTTGGCAGGCATTTCACAAATGACAGCTTCGATTAAATATAAATTGAAATCAATTCCCAGGCATGTAACATACAATGAACGAAAGAGAGTAACTCGAGTGTCTTAGGTGAACGTTTCACATTGTAATTACACACTTACAGCGTCATTTGTAAATTGTTTTCTGCTGGAAAAGTCCGGTAATCTGACTAGTCGTCCGATAGCTATTACGCAGAAATAAAAATAAAAAAGAAACTAGCATTTCACAAATATTACGCACCACGTGAGCCTAAATAACAAAAAAAAAAGTATTATCGATGGGCAGGTTTGGCAAGAAGAAAATCGACGATGATCAGCCAATTCGCTTCCCTTAGTTTGAGTAGGTGCTACAAAGTGCACAGGCAAATGCATTAACTATTTTTTTCAGTATAGCCGGTAATAGTAGAGGGGCGAGCTAACCCATTCGTTAAAGTTGACGAAGACGTTTTTGTACAGTTTTTCTCTCGTTACAGGAAAATTAAACTCAATTTGCCTCTCGTAATGACTAGCATTTCTACGCTTTCGTTATTAGACCTGAGTGTAGCCTATCTAGCCCTCATGATTACAGTGCTTGCCCTTTCTACGCATCCACGCCTTTTTTTGCATTTATATTTCCTGAAAACAAATAAAAGCTAAGAAGAAACTTAGTCATTTTCTGGATTGCCTCGAATCTGCACGCAATTAAAGAAGGAAACGAAAAATCTGATGGATATAATTTATGCTCCGGCACCTTATTAAAGTCACGGAGGAAGAAAGTAACAAATTCGGAAAAATGAAAATAACAGTAATAAGAACCGACTTGCCTATTTCGCCCTTCGGTCGAGCAGATGATGAGGTGCACGACATTAAACGAAGCAACCCTCTTTTTTTTCTGGCTTAGAACGGCAAAACGTTAGGGGTATAAAATTTACGGAAATTTCGAACGCTGAAAAAAAAAACAACGAAGAAAAAAAATGTTTTTTTTTACGGTAAAGTTAAAAACATTTGAAAATGTATGTACAAGAGTAATCCAGCTATGTTTGGAAAGATACGGACATGGCTCAACAACGGTAAGAGTTTTTTCGCCAGTTTTTGCGGTGGTACTATCACCCTAATACTATTTTACAATGTTTAATAAATCTTTCTTAATTTAGCAGGTTTTTGTAGTAAAGTAGTAACTTGAGCTTGTTGGTACTTCAACACGACAAAACAGCGCACAGATCACGGAGGAAAGAAAGGACAGGTATAGAGCGAAAGAGCGCTCCACCTGTCCCTTCCCTTCCTCCGTTTGTGATGTAGAAGATTTTTAACGACGCATCTGGCAATAGCAATACACTCTTCATCATACTAAAGGCCGTATTGGGCTTACTGTAACGGTTACTTCTCTGCCATCGTTCGTCAATTACCATGTTATATTACTAAATAGTATGTACATATTTATGTGTAGCAGCGGTGGCACGATTGCATACGTTATGCAACTCCCATGGATTTCGTTGACTAAGGGCGTGACAATCTTTTAACCGAGGGAGTAAGCGATAGATGGCATAAAAAATAGGCTTCTTCACATAATGTATGCACTATAGTCCGTTGCAACTCAAGAAGGTAGCGCGAGGGTAAGACGGGCCGGGGAGGAGGAAGCAGACGGAACGCTGGAGAAGAGAGGGGAAAACTCTTTCTCTTTATAGCGTTCCATATGCTTCCTCCTCCTCGGCCCGTCTTGCCCTCGCCATACCTTCTTGAGTTGCAACGGACTATACCTGAACATATATTAGGCAACAATAAGTTATCACTTCCGTGTACCAAAGTTCTCGCAACTTAATTTCGCTGTATTTTTTACAATTATAGAGAAAACAAAAAGATTTGTTTTTCCCAAAATGTTTTGTTTGCAGTTAAACCGATTCATTCATCACACAATAGCCACGGTGTCGCTTCAGACAAGTATGCCAGAATTATCTGCGCGAACGCCGGCTCGTTCACACAGTTGCATTGCGCTGCGTGGCGTCGTGCAGCGGACAGCGCGTCCCCCATTGGCTTGCCGTAAGTGTCGCCATCGCAACAGCTCGACGCAAGCAGTCTTAACGAGACGCAAGTGGTTGCAGCCGCACTTCGACGCAGCTGTCTGAACGAGCCTTTAAGCATGCTCGAATCAAGTTTGCTTCCTACATCTGCATGTTTTGAACGCGTGCAGGCAGTCTCTGAATGACGAATGTGACAGGACCGCCATTCAGGGAAGAAACACATATCGAACAGCGTCCGAGGATTGTATCTTGTATGACGTAGTAGCAGTGTTAGCACGGCCTTATAGTATATTCGCTTGCACAGGCTCTCAGAATGTCACACGTTGTATACACCAAGACGAGTGTTTACAAACAAGCCCGCTTTGCCCACACAAGATGTGGGCACAGCGCGTGCGCAGAAACCAAAATTCGGGAGGAGTAAAGCGCAATGTCGTATAGCATAAATACCTGCGTAACAATTTAAAAATTTCCGTTCGCCAACCTGGACGACACATAACAAAGAAATCCTAGTTTTGCACGCAAAGGTTTCGGACGAGACCTTGGAGTCGATATCAAACTCGCGCGTGACTTCTTCCGGGTTACATACCGCTCGCATCCTCTGCTCGTCGCGTGCGCCCCGAACAAAGCAAAACCGGGCGCGGGGTAGCGATTGGGCCAGTCAATCTCACGATCCCATTATCCTGACGCGCCATCGGCGTGCGTAGACCGAACGCGGTCGTGCGTGCCGGAACCGGGACCTGACATCGGAAGTCGTTCGGCTGACGGAGAGAGCGGCACGTACGCGATCGAACTTTCGCTTTCCGTTCAGCCGGCAGCGGCAGTGACGGTCGAACGCGCCGCCTCTGGTCCGACCCAGACGCCGCTGCTATAGATATACGTTGCCATCCGTGACACCGACTGCCGCACACACAAAGTCTCGCATTTCTCTGGAAAAAATCCTCCGTTGGCTGCGAGCCATTCATTCCGGCGAGGAGAACGTTCCTCTTTTGAACGACTCTCCTTTCTTCCGAATTCCGCTTTTGTGGACGCTTTGTCGGGGCCAGCGTTGACCCGGGGCTCAAGCGGGGGCCCATGCGCCGCCGCCGCCGCCGCTGCCGTCGAGATTTCGTTTCTGTCTCCGAGATAAATCTTGGCCCGCTTTATTTACGACCGAGACTTTGCACTGTCTCGAGACTCGCTGAATGTTTTGTATAGGAGGAAAGCCTCCCGGGAAGAAACTTTTAAGGGAAACAGGGGCTACGCTGAAGGCTTATGTGGAACACTTTTAATTGGGGTTGAGGAGCGTATTTTTTTTGAAAGATAGTAAAATGGCTTCTTGCTTTCTCCAAGAGGAAGGAACAGATTTCCCGGAGTGAGGGACCACCCCGTGAGAGTTTTTCTTTTTTCTTATTTTTTTCTTTCGAAGTGGATAGTCGGAACGATACGCTGTATTCCCTTCCTTTGGTTGAGAACTAGCCACTTCCGCATATCTATTCGATATGAATATTTTTTCCGACGACTACATATAAGTATAAAATAAGAATAAAATATTTCTCTCGAGCAATCTCGAAGCATACTAATGCACAGAACGATAAGCTCGATTGATTGGGCACTCAACTGCGGTCACTCTTGCTTAGCGCTTAGAAAGTGACGTGTTATGACTCCAGGACAAATAGTTTTGCAGGCGGCTGTATGGTGTATCTTGTCTGTTATGCGGATTGTATTTGGATTTGAGTGTAGTACGTGCAGCAGTTCAACTTTGTGTTGGCACACCATCCAAGTATCATGTTAAAGAGTTCACTATAATTTTAGCAAAGAACAATTTTAAAGTAGAGAAAGGGCAGGCATATTTGTTTTTGATGAAAGCGCATATAAGAAAGCAGCCAACACAAGAATACACTTGGAGATGTCAATCATATAACACCGCTATAATTTAGCTATCTTAGTTAGTCCACATACAGCGTTATTCAAACCACCTCGGCTCCACTCAGGGTGAATACGATGCAGCCGTCTTTCCTCGAGGGTGATTTTAGTATATCATCTTTTCGTTCCATTATCCAACTCGCTTCAAATAAGGAGCCTCTTTTTCGCCATAAAAGTAACAAAAACAAGAAACCCTGCGTGATACCTCGTGGAATGAGCATAACCGCCTCAATTACCGACATGCCACAACGGTCGACGCAGTTTATTTCGACCCGGCCGAAACCCCCCCGTCCCCCCGTCCCGTCGGCTACAGCAATCTTCTCGGTTGCCCAGGGACCAGCTCGTGCCTGCCCGGGGCCACCCAAACAGTGACCCTCGCTTTCGTACACAACCCACCCTCTCACTAGAAACACAAAACTCACACACACAGATAAACCCCCCCACCCCCCCATAAATATACAAAAAGCACCCAAACCAAAACCAAAACGACAGCAAGGTATACACTCTGTTGGTGTTGTGTTTTGGTTCTGGCGTCTTTGCCCCTTTCTGAAACTCCATCTCCCTTTGGCTAATTACATGAGACCCCAAAACGCGAACAAGAAAGAAGAAACGTGCTCGCGGTAGAAAGCATACATCGCTATAAACAAAAGGCAACAAACAAAACTCAAGCGCACCATGGAGGAGAGCCGGCGCGGGTCGGTGATCTATGAACTGTCGACGAAAGGTTTCGACGGCGCTTGCTTGGAGGCTCGCTCGGCGGACGTGGCGCCACACTGCCCGCTTACGCGTTAAAACGCTCCATTCTGTATTCAAGACACAGGTACCCCGTTTCCGTGAGCGGCCCCGTGTCGTGTATGTGGGCGTGTACACGCGGTGCAGTCATCAGCTTGGCGTGGTCCCGAGACCACGTGGTGGCGGCGTTACGTTCATTAATTGACCCGCCGGACAAAAAAGCTCTCCCCAGATGGATGCTAACGACGCTTTAATAGCGCCGGGCTCAGATTAAATGACTATTTATGGAGACCCTAAGCGCCGCGGAGTGCACCTCTTTTCCTCACATCTCGGGACGGCTTTGCCGCCGTTCAGTGTCGCGTCAATTCATATTACGCAGCCATTTACGCGATAAACTGACACGTAGCGTTGCCGCCGTTTAGAGTGTAATGTAACGCGTTTTAATATAAAAAAATCTGGCCAGGAGGGGCTTCGATAGCACTCTAGAGGCTGAAAGACATGCCAGAAACAGAAACCAGAAATCGAACCATATTTGCCATTAAAAAGAGTTCCACAGCATTTTTTTGAATAAAGAAGCACATGTGTGGTACGTAAATCGTGAACAGGCTTTGAACGAGTTTGTATTCGTAATTGAAAAACAATATATATATATATATATATATATATATATATATATATATATATATATATATATATATATATATATATATATATATTATATATATATATATATATATATATATATATATATATATATATATATATATATATATAATTTTTAGAATTACGTGGAGCGGTTTTTGTTTCGGTTTGTTCATCGAATGTGTGTTGCGGCCTTCAGACTGTCCATTTGGTCGGTAGTAGCACTTGTTATAAGCCCTCAAGCCCATGAGGAACACGCACCTTGTGGTACAAAATAGTGCACTCTCTATGGAAAAATGTACATTTTTATTATTTAGCAGTTACTATTCGACGTCCGGCATGGCATAAATAGAAAACTCTATATTGGCACACTTCCCACCTTCGAAGTACTATCTGTAGGCGTTATAAATGTGCCAACTATATTTTATCTCAACTTAATCATTGCTAGGCAGAAAAAATATAAAAGAAAGAAAATAGAAAGGTTTTGTGTAAGCGTCATTTCTTTTTTTAACGTTAACTGTCAGAAAGCATGTTACGCCAAAAACCGCTAATTAAAATACACACTTCACCATGCACAGTCCCGCAGCAAAGCTAAGGTGTAATTTTTCAAGCCAGGTTGGCTTCACAATTTGTATAACCATTCAGCTCAATTAAAAAACTTAAAATCGTTAGCAAAAAAAAAAAAACTGATTGCGTTTGGTGCAAGTACCTATTTCTCAAATAAATCTGACCGTCAACATGAACAGGAATTTACGCAAGATATATGCCTTAATCTGAAAAAGAACGCGTCATTGTTTAAATCAGGCTCTTCCTGCTTTAATAGCCAATATAACTCCACGAACTATATATCATTAACGAAAATTTTAAGTAAAAAATATAGCAGTCAATTATGTATGTCATGGTGGTTTGTCCTATAATGAGGAAAGAGAATCGAAGAACGTAAGAAAAGAAACCCAAATAAAATAGAAGAGATGAACCTGTATATGCTCTTATTTCAGCTGTTGGCACCCAATTCGCTCGCCATTTGTGAAATGGTTATGTTTGAGGCCTGTGCAGAATTAAACTTACATCAACAACCAGATACCTACATTGGTTTTGACACAGCAGGGGTTATAGCAACTATGCAAGGGGTCGACGAAATACTCGTGCACCGTCGCAAAATTAAAATCTGTAATGAATAGGGTTGAAACCGATTAAATATTTCTAGCCGACTTTCTTGGCACCTTTGATTGATTCCTTAATTTGTCATTCGATCCAGTGCAAAATACGACGAAATTGCTAAGGTGTCCAGAAATGATAAACGAAGGTTCGGCGCGACCGCTTTTCGTTTGTTTTCGCTCGAAGATAAGGAGGCCTCCGCCAAGCCGTGGGAAACCCCAGCACCGGCTTGATTCAGGTGTACCTGATTCCCCTTTCGAGCGTGCCCGCCGTATGCTGTCTCAATAAGGGCGGGGCGAAGGGGGGGGGGTGTATTGTCTATGTTTGCACACGGAATTATTGCCTGCTACTGCACATTCCTGTGGCAAGGAAGCAGAACTTCCTCGAGACCTGTAGTCAGAATCAACAAATGAGAAGAGCGAAGACGAGTTCATGCCAGGTGTAACGAATAGAGTTGGAGGAAAATGATGTCAGTATCGGGTGAATTCTATTCTGGTTTGTTTTCTAAAGAGAGAGCCGCGCGAATGCCGGGCTATACTCCGTTTCATCTTACGTCCGAGCGCAGCGGATGCCACGAGCCATCGGAGCCAATTCAAGGCCGTGTGAACGTCACGTGATTTTGGAGAGGAGGCATGCAGTGACGCACGGAAAGCGTATCACGGGCTGCGCTCACTTAGCGGGAATGGCTGGGGTAGCTCGTAGCGTCCGCTGCGTCCGGACGCAAGGTGAAACGGAGTATAGTCAAGAATTTTATTTCCCCTGCGGCTTGTCTGGAGTGTATAGTTGGGCAGACCTCACCTCGAGTAGCCGCGGAGAGGGTCCGCGGGGCGCTCAGAAAGTTCCCTCGCTAATTCGGAAAACTTACTGTATATTTCAGTTCCCTAAATACATAAAGTGATTTCATCCCCATCAACCGCCGACTTGACTTCGACATCATAACCAAAGTCATCGTGAGTCCGCGGAACATCACTAAGATAGAAAAAAAACAAAACAAGATGAGGAACGCCGAGATTATGCACTTTTCTCGCTCTCTGATCTCCTCCATTGGTTTGTGTACCGTCGGCTGTGGTTAAACTCAAAATGGAACGGAGGATGATGGAAATATTGTAGAAAAAGTAAGAGCTGCAGACGAGCCGATGAATCTCGCAAAACTGAGAGACAAGGAATGGGGAATACACGTACGAAAGAAACACACATAAGCCCGCACAACGCGTCGTGGAATATGTTGTTTCGATGCGTGAGATTGGAGAAACAACGCCCGTAAGAAGAATAACACGTCAAGGACAAATGAAGCATCAAATGTGGTTTGCCTTTAGACAGATGACTTCATATTCTTTGAGAAGCGACTTGTTGGCAGTGATGCGCATACCTTCCAAAGCGATGTAAAAATGCCGAGTCTATACCGAAACTTCTCCCCGATTAAAAAAAGACTATAAAAACGTCGTTATATTCGTTGAATACGATTTGTTATAGTGAGGCGCAGACCTTTACGTAGCAATATAGGAATAGGAAACGTATAATAACGAATTCTTGCTTACGAGTTTCTCAAACCGTCAAAATAAATGATAGTTCACATAATCCTCTATCGCGATTAAAAAAAAAAAATTAGAGTGCAACCAAGCTGGGTAATAATTTTTATATATAATCACAAAACACCTTAGGAAACGCAAGGCATAGGCGAGCCCCGATCAGCTTATTAACCCTCAGGCCTGGTTCAGACGGGGTAATTTCTCCCAGCAACTTGACGTCGCAACACCAGCAACACCGGCCGCCAGCGTTCACACGCAGCTAATCAATTTGCTGCGATTCGCCATCATCATCATTAAATTTGATTTTCCTGGCACTATTTAGGCACTCAGTTACGCGCTATAAACGTGCTTTTATGCATTTAAAATGCGTTGAGAATACTAATGCATCTTTCTGCAACTCTTTATTTCCAAAAACGATCAATTTCAAACCAGAACCAGGTCTTTAGTTGTCATCATCACCAGCCCGGGGTATCACGTGAAAATATCGCGTCCTTGAACGGCTACTGCTGCTTCAAACGTCTTCGAATTACTCCGAGTTGCTCGCTTGTTTCGAGCCGGACCCCGATCTCAGCAATTCGTGTTGATCTATAGGTAAAGCTAGGGAACAACCCGCCAGCAACCCGAAAATTGCCGAGAAAGTTGCCCCGCGTGGAGCGGGCCTCAGCAACCAATGATATCGTGAAATTGTCCAATAGGAACGCACAAGAATGTATTACTAAACGAGAAGCGTGAACATGAGACGCTCCCTGCCCTTAAAATAATCATAGCAAATCTCTCTTAAAATAAATTCTGCCGGCTGCACAAAGGAAAAAAAATTTTTTTTATCAGGGCGAGTTTTTAGTACTTTTTAATAAAGAGCGAGTTTTTTTGCGTGTTAACAGTAATTCCTGCTGCGTCCAACACATTTTCACTGACAAATTGATTAATGTCGTGGGAAATACATTTCAAAGCCCTATATAGTCTCGTTCCACTTGGTTCCGGTTATAACCGAAACATTTTGTTTTTGTTGCAGATTATTGCAAATACTTCGTAGTTCGTACAAAATAGTGATTAAAATACTCGATAATCGTAAACAATAAATGTAAAGCATTCTTTCTGGAAGTAATTGGATCAGATTGGGCTTAAGCGGAACTGACTAAATGGAACAACAATTCATGTAGCACTGATATGTTCCAGATAAAAAAAGCAAACACAAAGCGAAGAGAATCGGCGTTCCACATATAGTCCTCGATCGACATAAGGATGTAAATTGTTGTAAATAGGAGATATGGAACTATAATTTAACTATAACCCATGTAAAGCCAGATTAAGAGTGTAGTCATCAATGCTTCACAATGCAATGATTGATGTAGCTGCACTAATGACAAAGTCCCTTGTCTTCTTTCTGAGCTAGCTTTCTAACTTAAGTTGTCGATCGTGTGGTATATGCATTAGCCATCACACATCCGACGACTCATTCATCATTATTCCTAGAGGAAAAGTTGTTCAGGTTCTGCGAATTTCGATGAATTTAGAATCCAGCCCCGAATCGCTGCATATTATCAAAGGGGAAACAGTGACTTATTTTAACTGTGCTCATATTAGTGAGATCTTACATCGCTTGGCTCACAAATGAGTCTCCGCGAAGCCGCATATCATCGACGATAATGATCGGCCTAAGCGGCAAAGCGCGTGTCGGGCTCCGGCGCCCCAGGTATAGGGTGTTCGCGGAGCGTGAAACACGCGACGCATGCTATCCTCTTCTGGCGCCGGCACAAGCCCGTGCACAGGGGGCGACGGCGTGAAGGAAAAAAATATATGTCCGTAGAAAAATGCGCAATGGTCAAAACGTGCCGGAGCACCACATTTGCTAATGGCGTTTAAATTGCCCACGCGCTGCAGATCCCAACAACGCACTTGACGGCCGCACGGACAATGCATTTCTCTTCTCTCATGTTGCGACTGAACCCGTGTTGCGGTGATTCGAAAACGAAACATGCAGCCATGAAAGGGTCCGTCCAGTCACGAATGCGTGCCAGTTTTATAAAAAAAAAAGAAGAGAAAGGGAGTATAAAAAAGACCAACTCTCGATGCCCACACTCAGCAAACAGGATGCAAGCGCAGGTACAACCTTCATCAACGTGTCAACAACAAGACAAAAAAAAGTATTTTTTGGAAGAGGCATTGGCTGGGAGCATATATTCCTGATTAATTTATTGTTTTCATTGGAGGTTTAGTTTTACACAGAATGTGTTTGTGGGCTAGTTTTCATGCGAAAAGCGTCACGCTCGAGAAACAAAAAGCCGTTACATGCAGGCCGAAGCAACGAGGGAATGGATAGCCCATAGCAGACATTAAGTATACGATGGGTATCTCGGCATATTGGATTAAAATTAATCGTACTAAGCGAAACTAACGAAGTGATTCAGCGAAAATCGAACCCCCCACCGTGCGATCCGCAATCCGAGACTTCGGCGTCTCTATATGAGGCGAGCGAAAGCGGAAGCAACACGACTTAGTATGACCAGGTATGACTAAGGAGCTTGAGTTAGGGTACTGTTGGCACGCGTAGCTGTCTCCTGAATTACGATACTTTTGCACACGTGATCTGATGACGTCACGGGTCCGGAATAAATTTAAGCTCGTTTTGTTAATTTCGATAATCCCGGAACGGGGAGTAAAGGGGGGGGGGGCGGGAGTACATGAACGTGTTTTGCGTATCCGAAACCGCTCGAAGCATTCCGTAACCAAGCATAACGTATTACCAGACCTTGTCGAGTGCGCATAATCAATGCACGACACATTCAAGGGTTGATCAGGACAGTTTGACTATTTTATAAGTTGGTTTTCAAATGTTTCTGTCGTGCCAATTCGTAGTTCTCTATTTAATTATAATTAAACGTTTGGCAGATGATATCGTCATTTCTTAAGTGATAGCAAATAAACAGAATCAATTAAACTTCTACAGTACCCTACAGAAGATATGGGAATGGACAGGCAAATGGCAGGCGCATATAAAGAAAACTGCAGCGATGTCAATAAGATGGAAAAAGTGTATGAAATGTAACTATTCTGTGACTGGAAAGGACATAGACACAGCAGCCTACTAAAAATATATTGGAGTTCTACCTTTAACAAAAAGCTGGCTTGAAATCAGCATATTGACAACATAGTGAACAAGGCGAGATGCAAGCTATTTACTCTTAGACGAGGACTTAAATTTACAGACGCTGAAACAAAACGTTGAGCATTTAAAACCCTAATTAGACCAATGTTGGTGTTTGCAAGCACCATTTGGTTTCCGTGCCACAGCAGATAGATTAAGCAAATTGGAAGGCGTCCAGAAGAAGGGCGTTAGATTAATTTTCAACGCATTCGGAAACCATATTTCTAAGTTGCACTTGCTTAAACAAGCCAACGTTTAAACAACAGAAGCTAGGGACACAATCAGCAGAGTAAAATTCTTGTATTCCTTTCTTCATTGGAAATTTGACATTAATGTTGATAATTATTTTATATTCTCCACGGGATCATCCAGAATCAACCACACTAAACCTCAGGCAACAATATAATGGAATTTGGTAGATAATAAAGTAAGAACACTTTCTGCAGTTAAGAAATTTAATGATACTAATAACGACATTTTTAATTAGATCACTTTTGCGTGCACGTTCTTTTTTGTATATTTATTTAGACCGCTCTTGGTTGCGTGCCTTTTTTTCTGTACATTTTAACACTGCACGCGGTCGTTCCTGCTATGGCGCTTAATGGAGAGCCGCAGTGTTCCTAAATAAATAAGCTTTATCTCTTCGCTTTCCTGCACCAGGACGAATCAACATCTCTACTTCCCAATTGACACCCTCATTTTTTGTGTTTTTGTTTATTAAACTTTTATTTTCCTTTTTCACTCAGCCTTTCTCTCTCTCTCTTTTCATTATTTGTTTGCAGCAGGAGCTGGGTGCCCTCCTGATTTCCACTGGACACCGCTATTGCTGCTGCTGATGTTGCTGAAGTCGTTCCCTTTGAAAAGGGTAAACTTTAATTGTAGTTCGTTATGAAGCCCCGAAGTTTTACACTTTCATTCTTGGGCGCTGACGAATTTTCACCGATATATAAATGTGAACGCCTCATATATTACCCTTGTTTAAACCAAGCCCGAAAAGCCTTCGAGCAATGCAGGCTGGTTGTAAAACGTATGAGGATCAGGCGTACCTTCCCGGGGTTGAATTGTCCTTAGCGCGGTTCTCCTTGATATGCCTGCCTCGTTGCTTTCATTACACAAAAGAGGTAAAGTTTGCCTCTTACGGCGCATTGCCGTCAACAAAATGTATGTCCCAAAACTCTTACCTCGAGGCAGTTTTATTCTACATATTTCCCAGGGGCACTAAATTTCGATCCGGAAGGGTCCACGCCCGCCAGCTCCTTATAAAATGCGGACATATTTTATGAACATGAGCCGCCTCCGGCGCAAACCCTTCCGAGAGAGTTCATCGGGCTGCCAGCCACGCAATAACGTCGCTGAGCATCCCCTAAGGACGTTACCGTGTCTCGCTGCCTTCCCTGGTACGCAGCAAGGTGCCTCGGGCACAAAGGACGCCCAACTAAGAAGCAAAAGAAACAACTAAAGAGCCTATCAGAGGGAGCTCTTAGGTAAACACGATAGTTCAAGCCGTAATCAGCTGCCATATGAGCGTCCACGAGAGCCCAAAGGACCGAAAGGGGGTTTCCATACTTCCATCGGATGCGAGACCGAGTCTCCCCGTATACAATATCTCCGTCCAAGGACCACGTCCACCGCTGCCTCAGGCTACAGGGCCGTACCTTCGCCGGCGATTAGATGAGTGTTCTCTTTTCTTTTTTTCTTTTTTTATTTTGCTCGGGTTTGGTCAGATTCTTCTTGGTGCACATACACGAATGGACGATTCTTGTATTGCACGGGGACACGGGAAAAAGAACACGGGCCGATGATGATCTGTTGCTGCTAGAAAAAGAAGTCCTAATGCTCCTACAGCGGATGGATGCTTGATGGCCCGGCCTATCTCCGTGTTGGGCATCCGTCGAGGAGAACTCTTTCGGGGGATCCGGGCCCTTTCGGGTTCGCGGTGCCGTTGTTGCTGCTTCGTTTCCAGCTTGCGTGATCCGAGCCCACAATCCTCGCGGAGTCTGATGTGGGGATGCGGGCTGTTCGAACGCTTTGTTCGGGGAAGGCGTATCTTTCCGAGACGTATTCCCGTCCCCTCCGACATGAGTGCGAAGCGATTTCTCAATACGTCTGCTTTCAAGCCAGAAATTTGGTATAAGCAATATACACATCGTATACGTGAATCACGGTACGACGTGCAAAGCACGGCACATCACGAAGAAGGTATCCCGTGTTTATTTCATAAACTATTGAAAACAGTGTGCGCTTAATGAAATACGGTGCACTTAAATGGCTCTCCACAAATCTGTAGTCGGTGACGGGTTATGAAAGCAGTAGCGTGCTCTACCTCGAGAGCGAAAGTTCTGCACTCTTAAAAAAATATCTAGTAGTATTTACTAGGCATGTGGCCGCTTGTCACATATGTTACTAGGTACTTCGTAACCGTAGTAACGGTCATGCTAGTAACGCTTACTAGGTCAAGAAGCTAGGAACGGTTACTAAACAACCTCGTGCATTTTACCACCTTTAGCTAGTAATCTACACTAGCTCTCACAACACCCAGGTGGCGCTAATCAACGTCCAATTCAAAATAGGCAAAAAGATTAGGGCCGCTGGGATAGATTTTTTTTCCACGCCGCTTAGATTCATAATTTTACAGCCTTTATTTTACATTTGCAGTTGTATTATCCAGTTAACACAAACAAGGAATTTGAACACAGAAGGAGACCCCACACGCACAACAGACACGCGACGACACGCTAACCCAACTGCTGCCGCAATACCAATCTGCTTTCGTACCAATATTGTTCGGCAATATTGATTGCTATACATTTCAAGGAATGTGTCTCTTACTAGAAGTAATGGTACACGGAGTCATCTTTTGTGACAGTCTATAAAACAGCGTCCCTATACGTACTCGGCAGCCATGCTCTCGCTTCCCCGCATAGACTGCTAGCACATTGCGCATGCGCGTCTTCATGGTAATCGTATCGTTTCTGCACCGTATTTCCGCTTTCTGGTTGGTACTTCACGCTTTCACGGCCACAGTCACGATGGTCACGACCGATGACAGCTCCATGAGAATCATCCAGCCACCGAGCACACACAGACTGTGAAGAAGACGTTCTCAGTGTCAAGTAGAGAGCGAAGCAGCGAATCTTCTTGCACTGCGAGACCCATGCCACTGAACCGGCCGAACGATCGCCGTCGAGCGGTGGATCCGATGACAAGTGGCACCGGCTTGTCAGAACCAAAGCCTCTGGTTTGAACTATTTTTATGAGCAGTTCACGCACACACTCACCCAGCCCAGCGCACGAACGTTAACTATGCACACCAATATTTGAACACGAGAGCAGGACACGACACACGGCAAAAACGGCAGGTTCTCGCAGAAATGAACGTTTCGCAAATAACTGGTCCCAACGTGCTTGTCATACAATGTTGCCAAGCGTTTCCTGTGAAAGAGAAACATATATCTTACTGTATTTCAAGAATGAAAAAAAAATGAACATTTCTTGTCTTTGGAAACACTTTTAGTACCTAGGTGGCTATTCTCGTCCCAGTTAAAACAAAATGAAAATAGAAACGCTTCCAAAAGAATGCAAACAAGAAGGAAAATAAGAAGCCGCATGGTCATTGCATCGACAATGGCTGCGTTCGCGGCAGCGGTGGCTTCCACGACTGGCTGGAACGGAGACTGCGATCGTTATAAATTGAGCTCCAACCATTAAACATGCCGCCTCCTACAATATTTGATGCTACGATTGTGTGTGGGTACCTCCCTGCCTTCTGCGTCGCTAACGCCATGGCCATCGGCGGTGCAGCAGACGCCGCCATCTTGTCGGCGCGTTTGAGTAGTTTGGTTTAGTAAATAGCCAGTAAAAATATAAAAAAGGGTCAAAAAAGATAGCAGCTGCTGCATTTGCTAACCTTTTACTACCTGTCGTGCGTTTGAGATTGTAAATAATGTGTGAAAGATATTAACGGTCAGATTAAGGTCTGCTGTAGTTAACTATACCCGTTTGCACCTCAGGAAAAAGCTAGTTTTGCGCATTGTTCATACGCGGCGCAAAGCAGTTCTTACGAGATTTGGTTGTCGGAGGAAAAAGCGATGCTTTTGCCGTTTGGATCGTGTACGTCTTGATAAGATAACATGTATCTAATCTAAATTGTAACTACATATATCTTAATTATCAGCGTGAAGGGGCAAATGAGTAATGCTCCGCTAGGAGCCGCACTTCTTTACTGCGGTTCTTGAGGTGAAAATGGGTATAGCTTTTTGCTAGCTTAAAGTGTGCCTTTGATGACGCTTCGCCACATGCACGCGCATTCCAAAGCCAGTAGGGGACAACACGGGCGTGCCGTTGGAAGAGGACCTACTGGGCGCTTAAACTAGCACCGACAATGGGTGACAATAAGCCCACTGGTAGGTTCACCGCATGCGAAACGGGGAAACAGGCAGACGCGAATAGTTCGTGTGTGCATATGCCGGAACACACACAATAAATCAACTGCGCCAGCGTCTTACGAACGAGCTTATCGCATCGAAGCTTCGCGCTTCTTAGTGCGACTTAATTTTAAAGACAAAGAAAAAAAAAGGACGAATGAATGTAATTAAAGAGCACTAAAATGCATAACCGGCTGGCACATTTTTTGTACCTTTGTATTAAACATACGGAGAAGCGTTGCCCACACGCGGAGGTTCGTTGCGCAAGATGCCCCAAGACCGCGGCATTAAACGGGCCGATTACAAGGTTTTTTTGAGGAAGTCCGATGCTAAAGGTGATCCGCAAGCCATGTTTAGAGCCAAGGCGATGACCGTCTCGCCGAATCCATCCCGCAATTACTCGGGCATCTGGGAGAAGAGCGGCTGGCCGAGCGAACCCGGCGCACACCGGAACCGCCTTGCCTGCCTGCCTTGCCCGTCCTTGCACCGGGCGGCCTGTCTGGCGGCTTTCGCGGGGCCTACACGAAGGGGGCACTCGCTGCCCGCGAAAACGTTGCCCTTGTTCTCACCCTCTGCCTTCTTCAGGAGAGACAAAGCGACGCCGCCGTGGGGCCCCGTCACGTGACGCAGTCGATGGCCTTGTAGGCCCAAGAGTCGAAACGTTCTAATTGCGGCCGCTGGAGTTGTTGCGAAAAGGCGTTAGGTATAAATAACAACGAGGATCGAGTGCTACTGGAAACTATATGCACTCAGCCAGCTGTTACGCTAGGCGTTTTAAGAGCTGTAACATTTTAGGTTTCGGGACACATACACAAAAAAGGGCTTCACCTGTAAGTTAAGAAAAAAGAAAAGAGAACATGAACGTTCTAGCTCCGTGTGCACCGAACTGCTGTGTAAACATTTTCTTTTTACGGAGAGAGGGTTTCCTTGCTCGCGAACGCGTGCATGTGTGTGCGGGGTGTTTGTGCGCGTGCATGTGTGTGCGGGGTGTGCGGGATGAAAGGAAGGGAACAAAATTAAAACGACCTTCCCTCGTGTATGACGTCTTATAACATTCTGGGACTGAGTACGTTACCCAAATGGTTCTGTAAAGCTTTCGCTTCTATTATAAACGCGTTTGGTAAACCACGCAAACGTAAATGTCAAGATGGATACGTTTGACAATAGTCGATATATATGTTTAGATTTAGTTCACTCGTTTAGGGAGAAGAAATGTAAAATACCCCCGCAGAAATCAACTGAAAACCTACTTTTTTTAAAAACCGTCATGGCTCTTCAATGAGTATAAGATCGGATAGTTTCTGGTTCGACCCAAGGAAATATGAGATCTTAGGATGTTTGAAGAAGGTCCTTCGAAAAGCTATCGTCCAGATAGACGATTTCCAATAAAGGAAAAGCGAATTGATGCCAGAGGCGTCCTGGTACCAGTCTTTTACACGTCATTAGCAAAATGTAATGCATTACACTTGCAATTACTTTTGGTTAAATTGTATTCAATTAGATTACTTGATAACTTGATAGGAAAAATAATTGTCGGCTACCTGACAAAGTAATCAGTGACTTTCCGACCACTTCAGATTTTGAAAACGAGAAAATTTTCTGCCTGTTTGAAAACATGCCTTCAGTACTGTCCCTTATTGAACTAGGACCATGAGGTTACAAACTACTCATCCTCTGAATACACCAATTTTGGTAGACCACTCCTCTGAGAGTTATTTCGAGGATTCCCTAGTAGGAAACTTGCGAAAATAAAAAGCGTCGTGAGAAAAAAGAGGAAAGGGGGATTCAACGGTTTCAAGTAATTTTAGAATTTTTAAGAGAAATCAGATTACTCTTCCTCAAAAAATTTATCAAATGATTACAAAATTATTTCAAAAAGGAATCGATTACAAATAATTTGATTGCTTGCTGTGAGTTCTGTGCCTGCTTGAATTCAATCCAGCTTGTGGATGCATGAAGCACTGGCAAAGGGAACTATGGAAATCAGTATCCGCTTGGTGAGTATATATATGGATGCTTCAACAAATACAGTTCGTCTCGCAATTTTGTGTTCCGAAATTGTCTCATTTTTGTTGTCTCACTTTTATACTTCAAATAGGAGTTCCATAACAGCCTGACCCCTAAAATATCACTATCAAATTGTCTCCCCTGCTCTTTTGTACGTTCGATTGCATTCAGTGAAAAGCTTATCGAGGGCACGTTCGAAATAACTTACGTTTTTATAACGTAGATTAATAGCATTGCTCAAATATATTTATAGCCATCGAGGAACTTTTTTTCCCACTGTGTTACACCGCAAAGCACGACCTAAAAAAATAAAATAAACATATTCATACTAGATACGTAGTTGATTGAAGAGTCACACACACACACAAAAAAAGGGGGGGGAAACAGTTTTGTTGAACTCTATAGGCATGATGTTGATATTGAAGGGTTTGATGTCTCGGAAGAAGCGATGATCCTACAGAGTTCCGGTAATTATAAAAATTGCTCAGGTATTACTTTTGAACCTCATGTGTCAATTATACAAATTTCGAAGCTTGGGCGCCTTGAGTTTCTGACCATTCGCCGATTCGGCATAAGTTTGTAGCTTCGTCACTGTGGCGATTTCGGTACTTCATTTTGACGTTTAGTTTCAGATTACGCTAAATAAAAGGTACTTATCTTACATTCGTATTTCCCGCTAACATCTGCTTTGTTTTGTATTCACATTCCAGACGTTTCCTCGTAAGCACCTTCCTGACTGATACACGACAGAAGACACGTCTACAAGAAAGCACCTGAAGAAAAGTGCTTCTGGTATAATAATAGCTTGCATGCCGTTTTGCAGTTTTGAATCAAAATTACGTTCAAAGCAAACCATGAAGTAAACTGTATTCAGATTTACCTAGGCCTGAGTGCTACCCACAATAGAGGTGGTGACGAAGTGCTATATGCAAGCAGCGTAAATAAATTACGAACTATTTCAGATTTTAACTTTACTCATTAGTGCCAAATTAAAAACATCGCAAGGAGGGCGAATTTTGTATGGAAATGTAGTTTTCGATTCGGGAAGCTGGAAATAATTCCGGATATTAAATTCCGTCGCTTCTAATGATAAAGAAAAAGTTCAAAAACTGGTACAATTCTCAGTGTCGTGTTCGTATCTACCCCATGCACCGCAGGATTCACGTTGTTTTCTTGAGTTTTCTGTCTTGGGTTGCGTGGTGTACCCCCAGACTACGAGCAAGGAACAAACGTGGCGCCTTAGACTCGGTCCCTGCATCGTCTCATCAGCCCTACATGTAAATTGCTGAAACTTTCGTCCGTTCTGTCCTCTAATCTTTTTTTTTTGTACGGGTAATTTTATTATTGGAGGCTACAATAGTGTGAAAAGTAAAAATCCTAATTTATATTAGTTTCCCGCTCATAAAGTGTGCAACTTTGCGTGATATACCTAAAGGCATACGTCTTCTAAGAAGGAACATAAATAAGTGTACCACCGCTGACAAACTAAACTAAAATACCCAATCCAATTTTTTTTTGTGCGCCTGAGCTTTTTTACGTTTTATTATCGCTCGATTTGTGAGATATTTCATAGAAGGATACCTAAACATCGCGTTCCCTCGCTATATCTAGAACAACACGTTTTCAGAAACCGGCAGGTGCGCCAGCAGAAGAAAAATGACTGTTTTTGCCACGGGACAATTTTTGGGTGATTTCCAGTCTATCCTGTTGCCTTCTCTCTCTATAAACAAAAAAAGTGCCTCTGCATTCACGTTTCTACGCAGTACTCTAAAAACAAAATCACTGCCCTCTGAGGAGGAAGATGAAGAAATGATGAGTCTATGACAAAGACTTTCCCTGAAAACATGAGGCTGAACTGATCATGATGCCTGAGCATATAAAAAAAGTCATGCTCCCTTTCACATTGCTGGCTCCTCTTTAGATCGAAAAAAAATATATATATACTTTCGAGCTTTGCGGGAACGTATAGAAGCACGGCATTTTTGAGAGCGGTGAAGTCGATCTAGGTGACGCAACGAATGACGCAGAGAAATAAAACAAAGATGTTCGCGTGTCTATATTTTCACTAAGAACTTGTTTGGTCGACCTGAAAATAGGTCTGCGATTGCTACACAAGAACATGACGCGAACGTCACATCACGCTCACTTTATCACATCGCAGACTTCAACCGGTCGAAACGTTTCTCCGGCCCCATAATTCGCCGAGATCTCTATTTAGACCGCAGTGATTTGCCTTCAGAGTGCTCTGCAGGATAGTAGACGTACAGGCACTTTCGAGAGTGTATGAAACCGGACGCGGTGGTGTAAGACATTTTTACAGTTCTTTCCTTAAGACTCCCCGAATGTCGCTTGTTTGCCTACTGTGAATATATTTTTCTGTTTAAATTTCACACAGCAAGCTCTTCGTTTTCTTAGTTTGCGAGCAGAGAGAAGCAGGTGTTTCCCTACACACCCCGTAAGGGGGGAGGGGGTGTACACACTTTTTGTTTTTCTGAAGGCACCCCCTGAATTCGCAACGATTCCTCTACTCTCAATGCCACCCCCCCCCCTAACCCCCCCCCCTCCCCCCATAAATGTAGCCCCCCCCCCCCCCCTTCCCGATTTCAATTGCTGGGGAAACCCCTGGAGAGAAAACGTGGTGTTCCAGACTTCCTTCAAAATAGTTTCCGTGTCGGTCCAGGTGCGACGCGACCTGATAAGGCGCGTCAACCGTCATCGGGAGAAAACGAGTAAAAGACGCCGGATCATGAAGTCGCCCGTCAGCAATTTCTCGACAACGCACTGTGACTTCAAAAATACGCAATCGTTTCCGCCTGATTGTGGCTTCTGCAGTGATGTATTCGTATTTACTTGACGTATCCTGTCGGAAATGAGAGAGAATGGCTAATGTTGTAACTGACACTTCAATCACTCCATAACCAACGCCGCCAGTAACTGAAAAGGGGTGTAAGTGAAAGAGAAGGAGAAAGAAAACTGGAAAGAGAGAGAAATAGAGAGTGGAAAAGGGAGGTTCGGCGCAATGTACACGTCTTCAAAATGGGCAAATAGTTTCGAGCCCAAAGCGAGTATCGCACATGTCTGAGGTTTACTTGCGTTTCCCTTTTCGTTTGAATCACCTTTAGTAATTTGTTTTTCCCCTGAACACCCATAATTTTTTGCGCGGCAACGGTCCTTCCTCGCTTGACGCGCGAGTATAAACGACAAAACTCTGTCGCCGACGATTTATTACGCGCGCTTCCTGGTAATACACAGGGCAGACTACGCCTCAAAGACACGAATCGACCGTCCTGATTTTGCGCACCAGACAAGGACACCACGGCTGACGTTCGAGAGTCGGCCGCATCGTGGCGCCAGGGGCCGTCTCCGCCTCTTTCACTCGGTCCCTCGCTCTTTCCTTCGCTCTTTTTCTGCTTCGTCTTTGGGCCCTTCGTTCGTTCCCCCGGAGGCGAAAGGAGAGCGCACCACGCACGGGAGGATAATTAAAGATGAGGAGACCGCGGCGTTCCCAGTGCCGTCGGCGGCGACTGCTGCAGCCTCGGAGAGCCACGCCCACCCCTGGTTCGATGCGTGCCGGCCTGCGCGGGCCAATCAGAGACGTCCGTCGGCGCAGCACGAACGTGGCACCCTGCAGCGAGGCTACAGAAACGGGCGAGGGGGCGAGCAGTCAACCCGAGAAAGGGTAAAACCGGAGAGAGAGCAAGAGAGGGGAAGGTGAGCGCAAGGGCGAGGCGGGGAGGAAAAATGGCGGTTCCTTCGCTCTCTAAGCCCGCGTCAGAAACACAGAAAACGCAACTAACATGGCCGAGCCGAGCAAGAAGATTGAGAAAGAAACTTTGGTCTTACCCTCACGTTCGCCCGTGTGCCTTGCACTTAAAGCAGGCTATTTGTTACTATACTCGGGAAAGCTGGCCCAAAGTTTTCTAGAGGCATCTTTGCTTCTCTTTTTATCCAGATTATACCTTTTTTTTGTTCTTCTTTGGTTTACGTTAGGCTTCTCATCCACCCCGTTCACTTGCCTGTTTTTGCACCGTTTTTCGTGTTATCGCAAGTTTCTTTTTTGCGGCTTGTTGTTTTGTTTCTTCACCATCGTTTCCGCGTGCCTTTCTCCAAAAAGGCTTGGCTCCCTCTTGGGCCGGTCGGTTCGCTATCGACTTTCGTTTCTATTTCTCTCCTATTATACATTATTCGTCAGGCTTGGTTCACTTTCGTCTTATTTTGGTTTCCACATCGTGTTGAACCTTTGCCGCTGTATATTCGCCCCTTTCCTGCATTGCGTCGTTAGTTTTCTCGTTTTTTTTGGATGTCTTTCGATTTTCCCGTTTCCATCCATACCCTCTCTGGCGTTTCCCCATCTCTTTGAAATTTCCTTTCATCAGTCCTTGCTTTTGAAAGGTACAGAAAAGGAGGGGAAATGACCTTTGCCAAAAACAAGCGTCTAACGCAAGAGGAAAAAACAAAAAGAAAGCAGGCGGTGTCGATACTTCTTCTTGATTACAGGACCGTCAATGAAACCCGGAGGATATGAAAGGGGGATCTCAGAGTAAATTACCCGAACTTTCTATGGTCACACTCAGATGCTGTTAATTTCGTCGCTGAATATGGTGGCTCAAAATAAGCTAGAAAGTAATCGATCAAAGGGATGGGAGTATATCTGGTGTTCTTCGAGCATCTGAGCCTCTAACCAATATTAGATACCCCACATGAAGTTGTATCAGGCACAGCAATCAGGGGAGAGAGCATGGGCCCTCCCACGAAATTCTGATTTCGCTATGACCTCCTCTTCCCCTGCCCCCTCACTACAGCATTGTGTCATGGGCACCCCCCCCCCCCACCAAAACAAAACTAGCTATGTGCCTGAGTTGTATACAAAGCAATAAAAGTACTCCACGAACACGCAAGCCTCCATCAGATCCGTTCATGACTTTGCGTAAATGATATATCTCATCAAATTCGAAGCTAGTCTAATATAGAAATTGTATACAAGAAATCACGGGCGGTTTCACTAATGCAAGAGAGCAAAGTTGCAGCTCTCCGAAGAAAAGCATCGAGACTTGACCCACACTGTTAAGTCACAGTGGCACTCTGTCAGCAACACGGGAACTCAGATATACTTCGTGATGGCTATAGCTGAGATTGACCCAGAGGCTTTCATCGGAAACTTTTTCCACTGATTTGTGGTACTACCTTAGACATGTCCTAGCTCTTCCAGAGGGACGTGCAAGGCAGATCAGTCATTTCAAAATGTGTGGTCCGCAGTTTAAAACTTAAAACACTTTAACTTCTGCTTTATTGTTTTGCAACAGTATAGAGAGGTGGGAGAAAAAAAGTGGGATCGGTGTCGTTGGAGAGATCATCTCCCATCATCATCTGAGGAAGAAACTATGGATTGTACAGTGCGGTGAGTGCCGTGGTCCTGTGTCATGTGGGGACCGCCATCAGAAACCGCACTCATGACGGGTTTGTAACCTGCCCGGTATACTTTTCAGTGACAAGCCACAATATTGCAAGCAATTCTTAGCCTTATATTTTTTGTGAAGAAAGAAACTGCCAATGCTGTTGTTTAATGTTGCCCCCCCCCCTCTATCAAAGAAGGCGAAAAAAGCTTTAACATAATTCACAGTTATCATGAAATCTCCGGATAGCTGCCATTTAGATCACCTCTTCAGTTTAATAATTTTCGCTCTTTCTACGGAAATAAATGTGTGTACTTTGAATTTGCCTACATGTAAAAACTTTGAGATCAACCTGCCCTCTTATTTTCGTCTCACGGTGCCGACAGGATATTTTCAAGATACGGCGCCATGTTCTTAAATAAAACTGAACGATATTTTATCAACCAAAGTAAATTACAGTGGCCTGAATGTAACATGTATAGGATAACCGCTTTTTTTTACTCGATGCTTCTGCTGTATGCCGTCTCGAAATCATGTGCGTTTAGCTATGATTATGCGATGAAACCTGAGGTATTTTTGTTGTCATGAAATATCGGTGCTCAAAATCAAACTTCCTCTGAGAGCGCGCATTTGAATGTATACAGAAGACAGGTTGGGGTATACCATACATTTTTATGTGACAGATCTCGTCCTTCGTGTGAAGTATCGCATAATAATCCAGCACACTTAACTTGGATCTCGGTCAGGCTCCAAACAATTGATCATCAAGCCAAGACAGATCAAACGCTCTCAATCTCTTCATTTCTTACTCCCATTAGAATTCTCCAGAAGTTTCGATACATTTATTCTCCACGCGTCCCGGGTGCCTCGAGCACCCTCCCTTTCTCCCGGGGATATATGCGTTGCCTAAGACGCCTTCGTGGAACCGGAAACCCAGCGCGCCAGTCGCGACGGACATTAATATGGCCGACCTATTCCTTACTCCCGTATCGCGAACTTTTTGAAGCATTTGCGGGGGAGGCCGCTCCCGTTCCTCCGGTCTCCATCTAGGGCGGCTATTACCGTACGTTTCCGCTGGCGAGGATTCGTTTTCACCACATCTTTCAAGCCGGGGCGCGAACCGTGAGCTGAACACGGAACGCCACCGGGAAGAAGGCGAGCGCGCGGAGGCAGCCATTACGGCAGCATCAACATCAGAAGCAGTACAGGAGCAGCGGCAGCAAGAGCTATGGCGACAGCGGCACTGCACCGGCAGCGAGCATCAACAACCGGCCAAGGCGGGCGCGGCCGAAAGCGTAAGGTGGCAGGCTCGTCGGGAGGGAGAGCGCGGTTATATATATTTATAAATGCCCGCCAACTGAACACCGTCGGGGCAGTTCATATTTCAACGCAAAAACACATACACAAGGGGGAGGAGAAGGCGGCTAGAAGAGAAAGAATCGGGAAAAAGAAGGGAAAGGGGGGGGCGGCAGCGTCAACGGCGGCGGTGGTGGCTCTAGCACGTCTACGGCTGGCCGCAGGAAATGACAGGATCAAGTAGCGCGTTGACACTCAAGTGGAAGTAAATAGAGCGCCCGAGAAAAATGCGCGTCGCCGCTTATGGATAAATCGCGCGAGGAAATCGCAATTTTCTCGCGTGCAATCATTTCTCCTCGGGGTCCGCCCCGACCTCCACCCCTCATTCCACCCCTTCTCTCCTCTCTCTATCTTTCATTCCCACTCCCCCACTTCTCGGCAAACGGAACACCTCCCTTTCTTCCTTCATTTTTTTTTCTCAAACTTTTCCCCTTTTCTTTTCGGACGAGAGCTTCGGCGCTACTGTTGTTTTGCCCCCGAGACACCTCCCTCACTATACTTTTCTCCGTGACGCCGCGGTTTTTTCCTTTCTCTTCCGTCCCAATGTCATTTCCGGTTTCCTACACGATTCCTTCTTTTGCGCGCCCCCGTCGCCACTTCTACACGTACATTCTACTTGTCTCCGTTCTTTCATAAAAGAAAAAAGGCAACAACAGGGGGATGTGTAAAGCTATGTTATGGGCAAGCGCAGAAAAACCCGACGTATTGATTGTAGGCTAAAGTTCAGAAACAGCGCGCGTCTATACTATTCACGGGACTTGCACTTTAGTTGCTTAGCAATAGCTTTCGTAATCGCTCATCGCCTCTATCGATCATGCTGGACCTACCCTCGGACGTTAATTGCAGGAGCCGCAAAGTATCTTTATTTCTCATGAATGCGCAGGACACAACCGAAGAAATTACTCGGCTTTAATCTCAAAATATGCCCTAACGTTACCATATCTGCCCGGACGACTTCCTCGGAATTTAATGAAGAGATGAAACAGGAACTGTTATTTGCTTTCTTTTAAAGCGTGGAAACTCCGATGTATCAGTATAGTCACAGCAAAGAGAATTCCTGAGCCCCCTATACTGTTCTTTACTGTATTATAGGGAGTATTCACTGGCGGCCATAGTCGTGTGTGCGACTACTGAACGCGCGCTGATGAGGAGCTTCCGCAGTTCTTTTGCAACGTGCATTGCGCACCATCAAGATTGCCGGTCTTAGCGACCTATTAATGTGAGCTCGTTTTGAGCAATCGCTCTAAACAGCGCTCTTAAATATGGCGTCCAGTGAATAGCCCCTATTGCATGACGGAAATCAGTCAGGTTGGTGAATATTCACCTGAAATTTCAATTAAAAAATGCTGTAATGATAACACATCACTGCCATGCACTAGCAAACAAGTATATACCAGATAAAAAAACACAGACAAAAAAGAAGGGTGGACAAGGTGCAAACAAACGGCAGGGGCTTGGGGCCAACACATCCATCGTGCCATTACATCCATCGAGCAATTACGTCCAATGTCGTGCCATTAGATCTAACGTGCCCATACATCCATAGTGCCAGCACGTCCAACGTGCCATTACATCCAGTTTTGGCCAGTTCATCCAACGTACCATTACATTCATCATGCCGTTACATCCATCGTGCCATTACATCCACCGCGCCGAAACATCCACCAAGAAACTTCGTCCAAAAGCGATTCGTTACGTCCATCGAGCAGCTTCTTCCAGAAACATGCCATTACATCCATTAATCTTGCAGGTGTATATTTCTTCGTTTAACTATACTGTATAAAAGTGCACGTTATTTTGAAGAGTTATACGCTAAATCAAATGTAGAAAAGCGAGTCAAAGAACCCTTTGTTAGTCATGCACTTTCTGCGGCCCTCGGCGTCTCCAAAGTCGAACACGCATCGTCGGCTCGTTGTTCGAAATTTCCACAGTGATTAAACTTTAGTTTCTGCTGTTTTCACCCTCAAAATTAACTAAATATAAACTTCATAATAGAATTAGGACAGTACACACAATCACACCTCCTATCTGACTTTGAGAAAAAAAATCGCAATGTCTTATAGAATTTCAATGTGATATACTAACGTTCTGGGGCTTACCGTTTGTTCCCTGTGGCTCCCAAACCAATGCGGAGAGCAAGTCGTCTAGTTCTTGTGAGGGATGTCGGTGACGTCAGAAAGACACCGAGCTCTGATTGGCCCTGATTGAAGGATAGTGGGTAGACCTCAAAGCAAGCTGCCTTGAGGTCTACCCACTATTCTTCGATCAGAGCCAATCAGAGCTCGGCGTTCTGACGTCACCACAACCCCTGCAAAAGAAGCAGACGAACTTGATCTCCGCATAAGAATGTGAATAACGCAAAAAGCCCCATGGCAGCCATCTTGGCTTCTATGGATGCGCTAGCACGATGGATGTAATGGCATACTAGGCGTCGTAACAGATAGGATGAGCAATTACATCCATCGAGCAACTACGTCCATCGAGCAACTACATCCAACGAGCAACTACATCCATCGAGCAGCTACATCCCTACACATGTCAACACATCCAATGAGCTAGTATATCCACCGTGCCATTACATCCATCTATGGATGTAATGGCTTGATGAATGTACTGACTCGATGAATGCGTTAACACGTAATCAACGGCAGGTAGCTGTGTATAGTGTATACACAAACTGCTGTCTTAATTCATTTTGTTTTATTTGTGGAGTTGCATTTGACTTTCTTTTTTACGTTGTTGATCAACCGTATATTCTATTGTCCTAAATCTGGGCACGTTATGACTACCCGAGTTATTATGTGCCACTGTAAAGCTTACACACGTTGATAACAGTTTTATTCGTGTTATGTACGAATCGTTTGGTGTTCGAGGTATAAAATACCGTGAGAACATAACTTCGGGGATCTGGCTATTGGGTAAATAGTGATACTCGTCGTTGTGCGAAGGAGGGAAGATTGGAAATGATTAGAGCCCTGCGCGGACAACAGTTTGGGCATCCGCATCCGATTCGCATCTGCCTCTGGACCGCATCCGCAAAATTTGAAACCAGATCCAACTCACAATTCCCGCATTTATTTCACATCATAAAATCAAGGGGAAATAGAAAAAGCGTCTGGATGGTACGTTAAAAAGCCGTTTACTTATCTTTGAAAAAAACAGCAAAAACAAGGAACTCTTCCAGTCAGAATATAGTGAAAGTCACTTTATTGCATTCTATTTTATTGTATTCTGTTTTATTCTATTTATATTTTAAGCGGTCATTCTTCCAGAGACACTTCGCGATGCTGGGAAAATTATCGCAGTTATAGGATCGTGTTGGGAATCTGCGATCCTTTGCCCAGAAGAAGTGCTCAAAAGAAAGAACATTTTAATATTTCTTTCTCGCTTTGTAGCCCCTATTTAAAGTAGACGCGTATTTTCTAAACATAAAAATTGAACAAAAAAAAGATCAATTATATTGTGCCATTTAATTTAGGTCAAACAATAAAAAAACTGGGAGGGGAAAAAAGGTCCCTCAAAGCAGCGAAGTATTCGTATAATATTCGTGGTATGTCGCCAGTACAACATTTGGAAAATATCAAAATATTCAATATTGACAACACCTATAAGTTTCACTTTTGAACGTGAACCCGACACTGTGTGCTCCGAACCACATACTTCGAAGCAACTTGCCAACTGCCGAGAAAGGGGAAAAAACGCACACACACGCCACGTTTTACCTGGTGAGGTTACTGTGTAGAAACAATATCGTCAACGATGGACGGATTCGTACTGGATTGCCTCTCTTGAATTACTAGGCTCGCTAATCAGAAGTCTCTCTCCGCAGGAGCATTTGAAGCTGGGATTTCATGCACGAATTACGTTACAAGAGTGAGGTATACGGGAACTCGTATTGCTCACTCTTGTGGTAGGAGGATTCTATACTTTCTTGAGGCTTGTACGCTTTGGGTTTATTACGCCCGTAGTACGTTTTCCGCTCTTTCCCTGCCAAAAAAGAACACGCTTTCCCCGGACGATTGATGGCCCTGCACTCCTTACTTTTACTGGAAACAACATCTTTGTCGGGGTTGAACGCTCTAAAGCAATCTTTGCTGAGAAGCAGGTATTTCTTGACGCAAAGGACAATGTTCACCTCGATTGGCACTTTTTTTCTAGTAGAGTATTTTGCTTCCGTAAACATTCGATGATGCACCTGATGGTACCATTCATTTATTCACTATTCACTCTGCGCTCTCACAGCTTTATGAGCCGCCCCGGAAGAATGTAAATCCGGACCCACGGATATTCGCATCCGCATCCGAAGCGCCTGGCATCCGCATCCGATCCGCAATCCGCCAAATCTGATTCATTTTTTATCCTCATCCGCCAATTGACTGCGGATATCCGTTAACTGACTGCGGATATCCACGGATATCTGCGGATATGCGGGGTTCTACAAATGATAAAACGAAGTATGTGACTTCGCAAAATATTGTACAATGTATGGTACGCTTTGGGATGAAGGGGCTCACATACGGTGTACGTATATTCTGATGTTGCCTTGGGAAGCTGAGATTATCCTTGTAAGTATATCATCATAACATTCACCTAATACATTGCGCCGTTATCTTTACCTTGTAAGCTTACGATTTTAATGCGAATAGCATTCTTTGGATACTTCACGCACTTTTCGTCTATGCTATGTATCTATCTATCTATCTATCTATCTATCTATCTATCTATCTGGCTATCTAACCTCTTACGCCGCGGGTCGATAAATAAATTAAAAAGACCGGCGCCGGCTGGGATTCGAGCCGTTGACCATTTGATCAGCAGGCAGACGCGCTAACCACAGAGCTATGAAGGCAATCATTCAACGCACTCTAAACGGTTGTTTATATCTTTACCATAGGACGCGCTTTACAGCGCTGTCACAGCTACCGGTGCGCGCGCGTTCCATGCACGAGGGCTCATTCCGCTCTCGTGAGGCTGAGCACGGCCGCTAGCTCACCCTCTCCCGCGCTCGGGAGAGGGTGATGTAGCGGCCGTGCTCAGCCTCACGAGAGCGGAATGAGCCCTCGTGCATGGAACGCGCGCGCACCGGTAGCTGTGACAGCGCTGTAAAGCGCGTCCTGTGGTAAAGATATAAACAACCGTTTAGAGTACCGTTGGTTGAGACTAGCTGAGACGCCAGAAAGTCTGGTCGGTACCATTTTGAGTGTTTGTGCGTATGGCGCGTGCTTTGCTCGCCTTCCTAAGTGACACAAACGCACGTGCTGGGCTGCAGAGATCGTGCGCACGGCTGTGAAAGTGTCAACAAATTTAGAATCGCCTCAAGAGTGGGCTGGCGTATCTAGAGTGTGCCGGCCACCTGACGAACGCGCATAACTCCGCACCGTTTGATGCTATTCGCATTAACGTAGATAATCATTCCCAAAGGATGGGTTCTGCTGATTTTTTATTGATGGACGCGCATTTTTTTATATATATATTCTTATGGATTAAATACTTTTGTTGAAAGATGTATATAGCTTAGGGCTGGCACGAGACCATGACGCAGCGCTGCTTTCTGCTTGGAACCTCCGCAGAAACTCACGTCGGTTACATTCATCCGGTCTCGTCCTACGTCTGCTATTAATGTCTTCCTATCCACGAAAGAAACGTTTTTAAAATCGTTTGAGTTCTTTCGCGTCACAATCGAATATGTCAGCTGAAGTGATCGGGAACATAAAGATGCGCCGGCTGGTACCAGAGTTTTGCACATACTGGTCTTGATTCAGACTTCAGATGAGCCGGTGCTCGAAAATTCAGCTCGTTGGCGAACAAAATGGCCTCTGCCGACGCTGCCGGGCGGCTCCGAAAAGAAAGAGAGAGAGACAGAGAGAGAACGGAATTCGCTTGGGTGTAAGCTTCCCAAATACGTCCCCGAATGTATTTCTTCTTGAGTTACATTCGTCGGATAAGCGGCCTGCTTGTTTCTGCATTTTACCGGCACCAATACCGTAAAAGAAAAAACTGCCCGTGTGCATGCGAATAAAAACATTTTTAAAAATAGCGGAAGTATTCACCAGCAGGGTTATTGTATTTCTTAGTTTTCGAACACGTTGCTTGATAACCGGGTCAATATGTGACGTCAGGTACGAGAGTCACATATGCAGCGCCATGCATTACGGATGCGAATATAACTTGCATGAAGTCTGAGGAATCAAACACATTGTTCAGGCACTCTAGGCTGCAGGTATACGGATAAAAAAATTGTGTGATCGGTAGAGCATTGCTTTGTGGATGAGACGAAACAATGCGAGGCGGAACTTCATAAAATAGGACTCTCTGGTGACGCCATGCCAAAGTCCGTGATTTTGTCGCACAGTCACAGCGTGTCTCACTGGATTAAAATTGATACATAATTGCGTTGAATGTCGCGTAGATGCAAGAAAAAACATTCATGAAACACCGCTTTGAGCAAAGTGTGAAGTTTTTCAGCGATTCTGTCGGAGTCACTTGAACAGCGATGATTTTAGATGAATTTTCCTCGGTCTGATTCTTTGTGCGGGATGATGCTTCCAATAAAAGTATATTAAAATATACTGAAAGTTGATATTACGCGAGGAAGGCTAAGAAAACTTAAGATCAAAGCCACGATTTCTTTTTTAAAGCGTTTATGCACTAGTTGATGTCCACGTTCAAACTGTCAAATATGTTAACGTATTGGTAAAGTAGAGACCGACCTAACTACAGCAACGCATGGTTTGAATGGAGTGAAAAGTATCTTGTCGGTCGGGGAGCTATCAATAATTGTAAATTAATTTGGATGCAGTTCATTTAGGGATATATCATCGTAATATATATTCTCATTAAGTGCGTGAATTTTGATACACCATTTATGAAATGTACGGCCTACAAGTCACCGCGCATCTGCGCCTAATTCCACACGTATAGGCGTTTCGAGGCACAGAGTCAAAGTCACTCTCTTAGAATCTCGTAGCATGAGGATTTCGGAAATATACTTGACTCTGTTCTTGCGTGAGTACAGGGCGCGACACTCCTATTACAAACAAACCATTACCAATGTTTTCTAAACAAGGCGTCAATAGGCTCTTAGCCCGTAACTGCATAACCCGTCGTTCGCGTTTGTTTTTTTTAAAGTAATACCTACATTATTACACGATACCCGCGTTTAGCTATCGCGCTGTGCTAGGCGGCACGATCTTCCCTGCACAAAGAGAACTCTAAGTTCGGCTTCGCCGGCGAACGGGTCACGTTGTGGGAAAGCGCTCACTTCAGGCGTTGAACTGCACTCGCTACAGCCGGTGACAGGTTAATAGTTCAGGGAAGCTCCGTTCCACCTCTTTCCACTTTAACAAGGCGAACGATGGAAAGGAGATCACATCCTCTCTAGCGGTCGCTCTGCTAAAGTCGAAAGAGGTGGGAGGAGCTTCCCTGAGCTCTTAAAAGTGCACTCATTTGGATTCTGAGACCGTCTATTTATGGTGATAACTCAATCTACGGGCTCTAAGCATCCTAAAAGCCCGAAATTATATTCATGGGCGGCAAATTTTCTTATTAAAACTTCAATCAAAGATCGTGACACGGGCTTCTTTCTGCACCTTGGATCAGACACCAGGGGGCGCCGTCGGACGAAGTTTTCAATCAAAAATTTATATATTGCGTCCCCTGCACCAAAAGATTTGACGTTTTGTCAAAATATCATGCACGATGCGTTTAAAAATAAAGAATAGGATAAAGAATAGAAACGTTCAGAACCTCAACGCCCTTAACTATCATCACTGCTCAAATTTTAGGAGGCAAAAAAACCCCGAAGATGACCCCCCCCCCCACACACACACACACATACACACACACATACAAAATAGTGCCCGTATATTTCTGTTGATTCGGGTTCACTAGAACGTCTTGCCATCTAGAACTGAAATACACGTGAAAGTACGAAACTTTTGAAAGTGTTTGCTTTCCAAACAAGTCGCGCAAGACAGGTGGTCACTCAAGCCACACGCTCCCTTTTGAACACCTGCCATAATGCGGCAGAAAACTCTAACCGCCGAATTCACAAACCTCACTCCAATTGAGGGGCCCCTCCACTTCTACGAGAAAGGCGCGATGGCCGACGCTGGCCCATCGCAACGGCCGACGCTGGTCCATCGCGACGGCACACCCGCCGTCGCGATTGGCCAGCGCCGGCCCTCGCGCCTTTCTCGAAGAAGTGGAGGGGCCCCTCAATTGGAGTGAGGTTTGTGAATTCGGCGGTTAGCCAGCATGGTTAACCAGTTTTACTTGGTAATATTCGTGTTCGCCTGCTCAGAACGCGCTGTTGTGAAAGCGCAACTTTTGCAGCGTCGTATCTAACGTGTGAAATAGAGTATGTTATGAGTTATAAATATAAGAAGAACAATCGTATAAAGCTAATTGCAGTGTAATGTATCTATGACACGAAAAACGAGCACTGATGACAGAACGATCCGGGTTTAGCAGTAAATTACTGCTCTTTTTAAACGAATCGAAGTAATTTCCTGTAAAGGTAAAAACAAAAATATAGGTATAAAAAAAACATCACTACGCGTCACAAGGCCCCATTGCTCTACATTTTAAACGTACATCTTTCGACCAAGATTAAGAAAAAGGGACGGTAAACAAACCCCTCTCAATCGTAACTCACCACCACGAGCCGGAATGATTGATTCTAAAAAGGTCGGAAGCGGCGCTTAACTCGTCCCGATAAATCAGAGCCAGCATAGCTGCGTCATAAAAGTCCTCCAAAACGACGGGATTGTTCCCGCTGCGCAATCCGATCTCTCAGCCGTCCCCAAAACAGCAGCGACAGCAACAAGCGGCTCGGCGGAACCAAAATGATACACTCCCGCTATCCAGCCGACGCGATAAGGGCGGAACATTTACTTTCAATAAAGGCCTCGTAAAACGTAATGCGACGCAATGTATATCAAGACCGAAGCGCGTGCCGCGACGTAATAAGGACCCATAATCCCGATAGTGGCTTCGGCGGCAAAGAAAGAGAGAAAACCGCCCATACCTACTAGGTCTATCTCTCCCTCGTTCTCTCAACTTGAGCAGAGAATGAGAAAGAGAGCGAGAGAGAGAGAAAGAGAGGGATCTGAAATAGAGGGGAATTGCAGGGAAGGTTTCCAGAGCAGCCACCATAAACGTCTGCGAGACCATCCCGACAATGGCAGCGAGCAAGGACGTCTCCCGCGTCTGGCGATGACGACAGTTTTATGGCCAATTTGGGCATCCGCGTTCCTGCCGAGTCGCCCTGCTGGGTTCAAGGGTGCCGCACATTTAACCCCACTCAGTCAGCACTGGGAGAGGGCGGAAGACCTTTTTCACGCCGCCCTTCGTGTCCCGAATCGTTCGGTATATAGAGATATATTCGGATAGTGTGGTTGGTCATCGGGCCAAATTGTTAGTGCCGAATGAGAGCATTCCGCCCTGCTCTCAATTCAGCGTTGCAGCCTGCCCATTGTGTGCGTGTGTGTGTGTCTGTTGGACGGAAATGTAGGCGCGTCAGGATGTGCGGTTTCTCTGTGAAAAGTGGAGATGTTGAAGCGCTTGACGGTAATGGACGCTTGTAAAGGGATTTTTTATTAGGAAAGGAGGAAGCGGAGGCGTGTTGTTGAACATCGGTCGTACAGGGTAGCAAAAACATCCGCGAGTTGATGCGGAAATATATTTTTCAGAACTGAAAGTGGCGCTGGAGTTCAAGCAACTGTGTCCGTCGTGTATACAGTGTTCCGAGTCTCATCGCTGAGGAAAACATATAAAACCCTCTTTTTTTTTTAGTTTACGGATTTGATAGTGTAAACTGTAATGCTTTAAAGACATTATGCTTCTTTGCTCAAAGCTAATATCAGCATTTAGAGCCGAAAGATAGCGTCGCTCAGTTTTCGGCGACGGTTCAATCGTGAGAGTTGTAGAAACCGCATCATCAGTCGCAGAAGAGCATGAACGTGCATTGGGAGAAGATATGCCTATGAATAATGCACGTTTATTGTTCGTCTCACATGTAGCCTTGTATGAGACGATAATGACGCGATACACTCCGTTTTCCCAGATTGTGCTATCATCATCGGCGTGGCACCATTGGGAGGGTAATGCAACTTTCTGCAAAGCTTTTTTTTATTTTATAACACTTTTGTTTTAGGCTTTATGGCATCGAAACGTCTCTGGCTTGATTACCTAAACTACCTTTCACGGTTTAGTTCCACAGAGAGCGTAACCTAAAACTTAGAAAAAAGCACGCACCAGAACACAAATTCACTTTATTTTGAAAAACAAAACAAAAACGAAACAATACTGGTGCTGAGGTAAAAGGGTAATTGTGTTGAGCGTATACGCTTAGACGGCGGGGAACCTTACTTTGAAACAAATAAAAAACAATACTGGCGCTCAACTAAAAAAAGTAATTGACTTAAGTGTATACGTTTAGACAGCGGGACGTTAGCCAGCCCCAATGGTGTTTCCGCTGTAGATGAGAAATTTAGCCAGCGGCAGTCAGACTGCCACTGACTAAATCCATCACGCTGATACACGACGGCACGCCTGTACGATGATCATCAAGATAAGAGACAAGCAGGGATATCCCATGCCTGTTGAACCCAGCGTCTCGGGCTTCCGCGGCGCTAGCTTTCGCTTCACGTGCTCCGAGCATGCGGTACGTAAACACACTATGTATCACCGATTCCCCGACTTGTGCTCAACAAACATGCCTCGCATACGAGGAAGAGATCCTCATCAGGGGTGCATTCTCTAATTGGCAGAGAACGCAAAGGCGTTATCTGCCATTTTGCTTATAAATGTCCTTCAGACTCACACCAAATCAATTGAAGGTCCCACGTAGCACGGCATAGAAGTGTCGTGGAAGCATAGAAGTGTCATCAATGAAATCCTTTGATTTTATTTTCTGTTCTCGATGTACATTTTTTTTTGCTCAATTGATTTGAGCTTTAAGCGGACCATATAAAATCTTGGAACGTATAGTTTCCCGTTAAGCTCTTGGGAGATCTAATTTCTGCAGTGTACGCAGGTAGCTCGGTGAGTGACAAAACTAATAATATATTAAAAAAAAAATACAGCCTGCTCTGGGGAACCGTGCTTGACCTTTCCCCATGCTGAGTACAATCGCGGAGATTGCTTTTGTTTTCTTTAAGAATCTGTTTGTATTAAGAATGCTGCCCTACGATATCTGATTGGCATTGTTATCGAGTATTTGTTTTATTAGATGCCTAACACATATTATACTTTGCAGCGATATTACAGCGATAGCTGTTAGTGGGTCACTTCGTGGTTTCGCGCCGTCGAGCGCGCTCCATATCGACGTGGGCCATTTTCGGCACTCCGTCAAAGCATTCCACGGGTTCGCTGATAAAGAGAGAATAAGCAAGGAAGATAACATGTATGGTCAGTAACACAGTCCTCGCCGGACCATCTGGCAGCGCGCGGGGATAAATGTTCATCCCTACCGAAAAACCCAGTATAACTTTTTGCTATCTGAAATATGGAACTGAAAATCTATCTAGATTCTATCTGGATATCAGGTTTTCAAATATTATTTCTTTGTCTGCAATCTGAATTTCAGGTTTCCAGAAAAAGATTTTTAGTTCCATAATTCAGATAGTGTAAACTTATACGGGGTGATTTGAGAATTAACAGAAACAACAATTCTCGGAAGATACGCAGACTGCCATCAAATTTTACGATGCATTCTGCATCAGTAAGCAAAAGGAAAACAAGTGTGTTAGTGTCCCTTCAATGCACCTGACAGATACAGAGTTTTGTTTTCTAAACAAATAGCCGGAAAGATGGTATTTAATAGTGTGTGTTTGTTCCAATAAACCTTCATTTGAGAGTGCACTTCGTCTCGTATCCTTCCTTGTCCCTGTTGATTCGGCGCTTTTCGTTTAGCACGTGCGACTATTTGTACCGGAGTGGTGTATGAGAACACGCACCTCTCTTTACGCAGACAGCTGAAACGCTCCCTACTTAAATACACCCTCATTGGTTCCAAAACACTATATAATTTCGTCGAATGGGTTACTCGGTTTGATACGAAACGCCTATGCGGACTCTATGGTGCGCGCTCGCACCTTTATCGCTCATTCAGTCTACCTGCTTCGAAATGACACCTTAGCTACTCTGACGTCACACTTCAGCTGTCGCAGTGTTTCACCTTACAGATAGTGTAAGTGTTTACTTCTTTTTAATGCTCTCAACGAAATATACATTAATGTAAGGGAATCGAAGCGAAAAACACGAACCTTTTTACTTGCATTATTTTTTTTCAGCTTTACGACTGCTAACATAAGTAATATCCCCGGACTTGGTTCCTATATATGCATGTTTCTTCCCGTTTAGCAGCCACGAAGTTGAAAAACTGCAACTTGTATTTATATCTCGAAAATGGTATTCCCATTTACATAGATGTTTGGTATACGCAGCAGTAAATTACCAGAAACAGAAAGTACTATGTTTATTTACTTATTCATTCTTAATACTCCCCAAGAACTTTCGAATCAGGGTAGTATGGAGGGTTTTATTTCAGCGGAAGAACAGAAAAAAACACACAAAACATCACAAGCTCAATGGAAAACACAACGAGCAAATTAATTATATATGCCGATAATTAAAAAAAATTGAAATCAGACATTGTTCATATTAGCAGACGACAGCGCCTACAAACAATTACAGAATAAGAGGACACACAGATGGACAAACATAGCTTTGACTAACCACTCAGGTTTCTTCTTCTACTTTGTAAAAGCAAAACCATAGTAAAAGAAGAAAGATTTTTTTTTGTAAAATGGTATTGCTTTTTACAAATATGTATAAAAGACAACACGAAACATGCGTTTTTAGAGAGCACTGTGTTTGTCCTTCCGTGTGCCCTCTTCTTTTTCCTCGTTTGTAACGCGCTGTTGCTGGTAATGTAAACTCTTATCACGAACTCGCCCAAGCTGTCATCTTAACAGACATTGTTTATTCAAAATAGTTTCTTAAATTTTGTAGGTGCGATTCAGCCGCATTGAATGCTGGCGGGTTACTGCAATCGATTACCGGCCGTAGAGTCAATGATTGTCCAGACATAGCTGAGTCGAATATAAAACGGTTTACTTTTAAAAAAAGTCGCGACACGGAAAGAAAGAGAAAAAAAAAAACATTGCGGAGCCGGGGAGAAGTCGCGTGGATAGATATATGGCGATATAGTTCTTTATTTTCTATTCTTTATTCAGAAAAAAATCATGGGCCATTACACTCTGTAAAGGTGGATGACCAGCGAAGCTGTTTAGCACGCGACACAGACCCGCCCCGAGGAGCCGGAGGAAACTAGACACGCGCGACAGGACTGCCACCCCGGGAGAGTGGAAAGAAAGGAAGCTAGGCACGCGAGCGCTTCGAACGAAGACAAAGAGAAGGCGGTGTGAGCGCAGACATAACCGACGCGAGTCGCACAGCGGCGAATTTTTGAGAAACCTTTATTATCTACCTGAGAGTCTACTGGTCTTGAAAATTGTGCCTATTGATAACTAATCTACTGAAAATGCATATCCAAGTGATGAGACGTATAAGCTTTTGCATAGAATGAAGCAACCTTTTTTTATCAAATTCGGGACCTGAGGTTTTGTTGACGCACACACAAAAAATCCACGGAACCCTAGCCATAAACAGCGTCGCTGTAAAACCACAGCGCCTTTATAGAAGAAAACAGCATTCTAGTGGCACATATTACTTCCGCTGGTAACGAATTCCACTCTGATGTGGTACGCACAGAAAAATATGTTTTAAAGAGATTAGTCCTGGCGGCATATACGGTCGAACTTTGCAAGAATGGTCTGTTCTCGGCGAGATAAAACTCGGCTGTTGTAAGTATGACGAAACAGAAAATCCTTTTCATGTTGATGCAAAAAGTGAAAGACGAGCGAGGTGTGCTGCCACGCGTACTTAATCTGCAAAAACGTCACATTTATTTAAGGCCATGGGATTATATATATATATATATATTATAACTCCGTCTCACTTTAAGTCCAACCGCAGTCGTCGACGTTATACGATTCCATCCGGCCAATCAAGCGGTGCGAAAAGTGCATAATGAGGGCACTCATCGCCTTTGTGCGTTTGTTATATATCCCCGATTAAACCAGTCACACACACGGGATCGTTGCTACTGTTACGGTCATACTCAAAGTGAAACGAAGTGTAGAGAAGCCTGAATAGTCTAAAATAACGATAAAATAATGCTGAGACAAATTTAGAACGTGTTGTATACAGACCAGTGTCTGTTCTGTTCCATGGGCGCCGCCATGTTTTTTTATGCTGACGCCATGACACCCTAAAAGAAGGGGGCTTGGAGCAGCGCTTTTAGCGAGACTTCGTTCTTGTAGAAACCTTCTCCCCTATCGTACTGCAGGAATGTCAGAAGTGCGTGGTCCCGAAGTTCCAAGAACAACACGGATGGAAAGAGTGCTGTAAAAAGCCAAAATCTTGTTTTTATGCACAACCCCTCTCTTTACCAGAGCCTGCGTTTGAGATTAATATTTCCCATCTTTTTTCACCTGGGGCTAGGATTTCGGACACTGGCCTATATATGTATATAAAAAAAGAGAATTATTTTAAGAGTAAGTTCCGGGGAAAGGACTTTAATATTAGTCTGTTTGGTCTTAAACGGTGCTTATGTGGTTTGTCAAAATGAAAGCCTGCCCATCTAATATTTTCGCGTGCGTGTACCCGTGCCTTTGCCGGCTTGTTTATCTGTGTTGTGTTTGATAGTCTTTCGTTGTTTCCTTTGTTTCTACGGTGTTCTTTCTTTCTGGAATGCTGCATGTTAATAATAAAGCTACGGGAACGTAATAGTACCGAAAGGTTAGGCGACGTAATGATATTACTTGGTTATGAAAGTATTACTCTACTAGCTACATTGCCAGCTTTTTTGTGTGTGCCCGGAGCTATGGTCGTGAAGATACACTAAATAATTGTCTCTACCGTGTCAATGGAAAGCACGTGTATGACCCGCTGTTACATCCGCGCTGTCCATTCGTACCAAATGTTGAGATTTCGGGGGCGTTGACCCATCAAGTTGTAATGGTGAATTGCGAACAAAGGGAACAGAGCCGCAAACAAAGGATCGTCATGTGCGTTCCAGTTTCATTCCTATTGTCTTCTTGGCACGTGCTCAGGTGGAAATGTCTTCCTGTAAGCGACCCTGCCTCGTCTTAATTTCGGCCCTATTTTAGAACACCTCATAAGAGATGGATAGCGCCAGTTTTATGGTACAAGCGTGCCCAGAATCGGGCAGACGTGCCAACTTAATTTTTTTTTAAACTCATATTTGCCTATGTTGAGATCCAGCAGTTACAAACTCAATTTCCGCACTTGCACCTCGGATCAAGCAAAAAAGATGTAATCGAAAAGCAATTACCCCTTTCTGAGCTGTAAAAAAAAAAAATGAAAAAAGTAGGGGATACTATGGCAGTAGGTGCAAAACATAAAGCTAAAGTTCCTATGCAAAGTGGGTGCATCTGCAGCAGCGCTTGAAACGAGGTGGTCTGCACTTCGTCTTCTGCTACCGGCCCTATTCGACATAAACGCAAATGCAAACAATACCTCGAATAAAAAAAAACTATAAATATTTAGCACATACTCGAGCTTAGTGCAGTCCGCGTGCTTCGGCGAGCCAACCAGATCATCGCAAATAAATTCAATTAGGAGGTTTATCAGAACACGCTCAGCGAACCCTCCACGACCCTCCTCCGGAACTCGAATAACCCTGGCTCGCCAGCGTATAGCGGCTGCTTGCATCAGCACTTTCGAAAGCCCGCCACACTCTAATCACGAGTTAATTGCCACCAACTTTTATGGCCGAACTACGATTAGGATAGAAAAAATGGTCAAGAGAGATAGAATCGCCCAGCAAAACATAACAGAGCAGAATGAAGAGCGAGCGTAAGGTGCACCAACGCCTGGACGTAAGTTCGTAACGAGATCAGACTGGCAGCCCTGCGATTCCTGGGGATGATACGCCGCATACCATTCGAAGCCAAAACTAGACTGTAATGCCAGCAGCGGCTGTATAACAAAATGAAAAGGAAACAATGCAGCCTCATTGGCCATTTGTGTAAACGGGTTTTTGATTTCTAGAAAAAAAAAAACATTATGGCATTTCAAAGCAAAAAGAAAAATGACCACAGTGCAGTAATTGCAACTTGAAGTATGCGAACAATGCTGTGGAAAATCAAACAAGCAAAATAAAGGGAAAGGAAAAAAAGAGTTCGGATTGTTAGGTTGTTAGCAGTTTAATGTATTCTTCGTGTGAGTTCAGGAGTAATATACTTGCACATTGCAGAACTATTTTTTTCTAAAAATTGTGTTTCGGACTTTTTTTTGATGCCCCAAAACATTCAAAACATTGCTAAACACCAGAAGCCCACGCGCTACACAAAGACAAGCTCAGGGAGAGAAGAAGGTGAGAAAATGAAGTTGCGTAAAAGCGCGGAGCCATGATTGAAAGAATGGTGCGTAGACGTAAAGGTTAGCCCCTTTGTCTCTAGCCACAAACTTGTTCCAATCAGAGCGAAGCGGGAGCGTTGTCTGGTTCTTGCCCCGTGCCTGGCGTTCAAACACCGAACATGGCCTTGCAATCTTTCGAATCAGAGCTCACCGCCATGATGTCACCACACGCTCTTATCTTCTGCTCTGCCTCCGTTTGTTTCAGTATAGATTTACGAAGACGCCATACACTTGCTGGCTCTGCACTAACAAACAATCTTAACCATTATAACACAAACGGGAATGGGTTCTTATCCTATCAGTTGTATTCATACAGCTCAAAAAATCGCCAAAAGTATAAGCCCAGACGACACGTCTGGGCTTTCACATTCGGCGATTTTGTTAGCTCGCGCGGTTGTGCCGAGTTTGCTGTTAGTTGAACACCGTCGTTTCTCAATACTAGGGATCATGAGCAGTCTATAAAAGAAGCGCCCCGAAAGGTGAAGTTTTGCTGCCACTTACACGAGGCCGTAAAATATGGAATCCCGTTCTCATGTCTCCACACAGTATGCTTTCTTTGGATGTCTTTATGAAACCAGCTGAGCGATGTGAAGCCATCAGACTGGAAGTCGTCCGTAAAAACAGCACAGTCATTCTGTGGGCGAGGTGACAGTTGCTGCGACGGACCTTAATCTGATTGATCTGATTACTAAAAAGACCTTCATCGAAGCACTTGAACAGCGAAGAAAGCCCTGAGTGCTCACCATACTAAAATAATGTGACTCCGGGCAATCAATCTTCCTAGAGGCATCTTCGCCGATGGCTCACATTAATTGTTCTGCATACAATGGCTCTATTGACCTACCTAGCGACTGCGGGCTTGGTCATAACGGATAAGAAAGAGGAAACAAAATCGGAAAAGGAGAGAAAGAGAAGGAGAGCACACAACCTGTATTTTAAGGGACACTGGTTTAAATTCATAATTTGAGGCTAGTTATTGCTATGAAGGGATATTTTTGTAAAATTCTTTATCGCCGGGTGTTTACCCTTGCGGAATCCTACACACAAAATACGGTTAAAATTTCTAAATTTTGTTACTCCGGAGAACGCAGACCTCACCGTGTATAGTGGTCACAATAGTAAAACTTTTTCCGGCGTCCTTTTAGAGCTTGATGCTTAGGTTTTAAAGTGCCCGTGTTGATTCGGTGCTGTCACAGTTCCTTGTCGAAGTGCGAAGACGTAAAAAATATATACAAGTCTATATTTGTTTTTAGGGTGCATTAGCTATTCGCAGTAGCTCGTTGCCAAAAGATGAAGCTATGAAAAGAAGCCGCACAAAAATATTAATTAGAGTCGCCAGAGTAAAAGTTCCGAAAGCCCTCAAACGTCGCAAGCTCGAAGACTCGTACAAATCACGGAAACAAAAATGTACCTATAGTGCGAGTCAAAAGGTGAACCACAAATACACCTTTTCCTAGGCGACCACCACACTGATGCCCTTTGGCTATTATAACAATCGAAACGGCAACAACAACAAAAAACATATTTTTAATTAGTACTTTTTTTAAATCTAAGCAGATGTAAGTGTTGCTACACTGAACATATTTATCAGGCTCCAACATACAGCTCCTCATCAATTATCAACCGTTCTTACTCGTACCTACAAGCTCACTTCAGAGCACCTTTATTTATGAAAGCTTCTTTTTTTGTTTTTGTTTGGGATGGGGATGCGCCATGAACGCGTTATATTTAACGTCTCAAAATATGGCAGCGTGAGGTTTGTCGAAATAAGTACAATCAATGAAATATGTTTACTGGCTCTTTGGGTCAGTGAAATGTGCACAATTTACATCGTGAATATGATCATGAATAGGTCACATTAATAACATATCTATGGAACCTGATTCTTGGTAATTCAGAGGAAATAAAAAAAATCTTTCCGCGGTTTAATGTTCTTAAGCAGAACGGGCCATTAGCTGCTTTTGACGTATCAAAACCTCGCCCATGTTTGACTTTGTGCATATACGACCGGAAAGAAATTTGCTTGTGCGCGCACGAACAGGGCAATCTGAGGGCTGGTAAAAGGGTATGAGTGCGACATATCAAGTGACAAATGGTACTCCATCAAATGCACAACATATGTCGTGCTTGTGTATATCTTAATATAGGTTGTTTACTCGTATATTGAAAAGTTTATGAAGATGACCGGCTAGTCTACTTTTCGGTGGAGTACGCTGGCGCTATTCACCGACAGTGATCGAAGGATACCAGTGATTGACCGCCCAATGAAAACAATCGGTAGCATTTTTTCTGACTGAATAAAGAATTAAAAAAAAAACTATGCTTGTTGGGCCTTTGCACCTCATCAAAAAGTGTGCACGTTCAGTATTCCAGTTCAGTGTTTTTCTTTGGGGTGGATAATAGATATGTGAAATCCCCTTTTTTATTTCCTGCTTGCTACGCATGAAATAAATATTCAGATTGTATTCATAAGCTAGTAACTTGTGTGCGCGAACAACTGCTGTACTGTACCTTAAGAAGCAAAAGAAAACCGATGTTCCTATCCGATTATGACTAAGATATTGATCTGTTCCGCCTTTGACCTGCGTAACTATCAAAATTCTAGTTTTTTTATTGTTGTCAACCAAATTAAAGATGTAAGTTGACATAATGTGCATTCTAAAGAAAAATGTCGCCAATATTGCAGAAACGCGGCACCAAAAGATCGCGGAAGCTCAATCCCTGCCATCATACCCGCGACCCAGCTTGAAGGAGCGGAGTGCCGAAAAACGTATGCCCGGGCAGCAGAACTCGTGCTGCCATCTATCCAGGCTCGCCGCAACTACTCCGCGTTGAGGGGGCTTCACCCGATTCTACTCTGGAGACTGACTACCGACGGCCGCGTACGTGAACATTGTTGGGCTAGGCATTTGATCGAACCTACCGATGAATCGCCTAATGCTTTGATCGCGATTAACTTTTTTAACCGGTTAATCGGTACATTTTTGACGAACAGAAAAAAAAGTAAAGATTGAACACTTTCATTACGCAGACGTGGACGAGTAAACATGTTTGAAGGGAAACTTTAGGTGACATTTTGACCCAAAATAAACTGTAAGGCCGATATTTGTAACTCCAAACAAGTGGAGAAGGTAATAGCTGTCCCAGACACTTCAACGCTGTGCGAGGGTCCGTTTAGCGCAGCGGATACACTCGTGAACAATCAAGGGAGTTCGCGATTGCCGGAGAAAATCAACGAACCTCTTTGCCTCTGCGGCTCAAGTAATAATTTCTAAGTGTGGGTGTCTTTTGGAGTTCGAAGTATATATAAGCTGAATCCTTCGTCAAATAAAATTCAGCTGTTGTTGAGACTTTGTGTTTGTCCGCCCCCTTCTCGTCCCAGTTTCGGGGTTTTAGTCAATGATGCTCAACCATCACTAGCTCGTTAGCGCCCTAGACTTCTCTACATATCAAGGGATTTAAAATACGAAATTGTACATTGCGCCGTTTATCAGATATTAAGCAAAAAAAGAAAATCAATTTTGATTTTTTTTAAACATTACTTTGCATGAGATTTAACGAAACCGATTAATCGATTATTTGATCGAGTAATGGGTGTCCATTAATCGGGTTGAATTTTTTAATCGACGCCCAGTTTTAGAAAATTGTGTTTGCCCGGTATTGCATTGTGGTGTTACTTAAGTAGCGCAACATTAGCAAATCAAAAGTCAACTCCTTCCCGCGATTGAAAAGACGTCATATGTATGTATACACGTGTCCGAAGAATTCGAAATATTTCTTGGAAGGTGAAAAAAAAAGCAGAATGTAATTGAAAACTTTAATTGTTTCTTAAGCAGAGAAAAAGTACGATGAAGGTGCCAGCGCTCAGTGCAATGAACGGCAAACAATCGCTTGCATTTTAATTTCTACACGCTTCCTCTTACTGCCCTTCAGTATCGGATATTTCTGCATCCTCGTAGTCATCCACCAGAAGAAAGTGAGTTGCCACAGAAGATTAAAAAGAAAAAAAAATGCAATCTGTATTATCTGTCATGCCCCCAAAATACCGCGACTACCCTAAAATCGACCAGAGATCTGCGGTGGTTAAATAACATATCTGAATACATAGTACCTTTAATGAAAACAAAAATTACGCCGCACTCTGATATTCTCGGCGAGCTCTGACGGGGTCGTTCATCAAGCGTACTCGCCTGACATGCGCCATCTATCGGCGGCTGGGGCCCTTATCAGCCGGGCAGCCTGCAGGAGCGACGGGCGTGCGGGCGCCCTCATCCGTCACATCTTATCCACTCCTGTCGCCGGAGGATTTAAATCTTCCGCTCGAACACGTTCGCGAATACCTTCCGCCGTGTCGCCAAGATATGACAACCGAACACTGTTCGAGGTGAACTGCCGGGAGAATTCTTATCAAAGGGTGGTCTGCGCAAACTCCTGCTTGAATATAGTTCTAATTATGACGTCGCCTTCTTTTTTCTCACTTATGTGTTGCTGTTCCCTTCTTTTTTTTTTCTTTTTGAGGGGGGGGGAGAGAGGGGGGCGACTATAGTGGAATAGGCTTCTTAAAATGTATTTCTGACGAATTTTCAAAAATAGTGTTTGGTAGATTATGATTTGCCGGCTTGTGTTTGATGGATAGTGCTCTCTAGATTCCTGCTGCGCTTAATAGATAATGCTTTTGTTATAATAGAGTGGTGGTTCGTTAATATTTTTTTAAACCCGCCCCGGCAATAATGTTTCACGGCGTTGCTGTTTTATTTGTGAGCAAATAATAAAAGGGGAATCTTGAAAAAATAAGATATGTACATTTTCATGTTATCCAAATCTACAGTAGTCTTTTCTAGACGTACGAAAAATAGCAATGTTTGGAACTGTATCTACCACCATAATAAGGCGGGCTCTTAAATGAAGGTAGGATGCAGAGCAAAGTTAAAAAGAAATAACATTACACGGTTTAATAAATCCGCATTCAGTGGGGGCAGTTTTAAGCTTAATGACACATAAATATGTTTAATTTGCACCTAAATAAACATAATTCTAATTAAAAAAAAGTCCGAAGACACCTAAGCACTTTGTTGTGAATGAGAAAGCATGCCGCCTGCAACATATTGCTTCCGCTTCGCGTTGTCGAAGGGCCTCGTCCTCTTGCCGACTGAGACGCTTTGAATCTCGATCAGCTTGCTCCTTACAGTTTCGAAAGGCTTTGTTTTGTCTCCTAGCGCGTTGCGCCGCGGCTTGTTCCTCCCGCCGTGTATTCGGAGACTTGATAACGATGGTGGATTTCGCTGCCTGCATGCCTCTTCGCTCGTTGTGGTGCGTTATTCCGCTCCCATAGTTCGTCTGTGGTTTACTTGCGTGGACGGGCAGGTTTCGCTACTGCCGAGGTTGCTGCCGCCGCCGATGTAGATGTTTGAGGCGCCGCCATGTTTGTCGGCGTCGAGAGGAGCAGAAGCGACCGAGCGCGCGCCACCGTGTTCCTTTTACCGCCGCGGGGCCCGCAGCGCCATGCGGTGGCATTCCTTGAAACTAAGACGCGCGCCAGCCAATGGGAGCCTCGTTCCTTGAAATTATGATGCGCACTAGCCAATGGGAGCCTATCCATCAGATTGCTGCTTCATATGAAAGGCTTCGCTTCATTGGGAGAGGGAATTCAGGCGCCGTTTGGCGCGGCTTCAAAAGCTGATAACGCCGGTTCGCTCCATGAGACAGTTAATGCTTTCGCATTAAAATTATCTGACACATTGCATAACGTGTTTGCACATATGACGCGAATATTTTGAGGAACTTCCTGTCTGGGCTGACCTCGCCCAACGCGCCAGACAACTGTTGTGAGACGAAGTTTGTCTGAAGGTCGTTCCATGCTATTTGCATTAGTGGTTGTTTTAATGACCCCGGGATGATATCACATTCGGCTTTTATGTCTAATAAAGGTGTTTACTTTCTTACCAGTTTCTATGCACGTCTTACCAAAGGGGCAGACCCACTGCCATAATGATGCTTTGAGACATCGTTGGCGCCTTTCAAAGAGGAGTGGGCGTGCAATATTGCACAAATGGCATAACGTCTCGCTTTTGTTCTTGCTTGTAATACAAGACGCCACCATTAATGCTTCTGTCAAGGGCAATGATTCTTCACCTATTTTCGAGGATAGATTTTATTGCTTCCATGAACATTACAGAAAGCCCAGATGTTTGCATAACCAAGACACCACAATCAGTTTTCCGGTTGTTTTGATAAACGAAAACTATTAGCGGGTCGTTTTCTCATAGTACAAGCAGTGGCTAGAATATTGTCAAGCTTGAGTATTTCTTTTCTTTCTCAATGCTCTAGTGGATACTATGAACATGTAATACATAACACGGGGTTTAGACATTTTGAAGTGTCAAGCTAATTGCGGTTATGTTCATATTCGGGAGATTAGGCTAGTCAACAAATGGCAATTTATTTCTTGTCTTTACTCGGAATGGTTATAATAGATGTACACACTCTGTTCAAAATAAAGAATAAAGCTGAGTTAGTAAGGTATTTCTGGTTCAAAGTAGCAACTTTATCTCGTTTAAAAGCACAAGCATGTTCATAAAATATCCGGTGCAGACACGGACCTATAGAAAGTATAAAAACATGCAATCTAAAAATAATTGAGTTTGCGTATTTCTTATGTTGGCTTGAATACACTCGAGTCAATGGATTTTATAGGCAAGAGCTCTAATACGAGCTTAAACTTTCTTTAAGACAGAAGGCTATTGCTGTGATAACTCGTACATACATTATTATTAGCCTATGGACAGTTGTAGCAGCGAACAATGTTTATTAAAGGCCGTGTTCCCAGAGTGAGAGATTACATGAAGAACTACCGCGACGTTTGAAATGCTTTCTGGAAAGAAAAATGTGAAACCATCGTAAACAAGTATTTTACCAATTATAATGAAGGTGTGGTGGACTTAAAATTAGAATACAAGGCCGGAGGCGGGTGTAATAATATTATATTATAAGACTGAAGACAGACGGGGCTCTTGGAGCTGAGCATTTGGAGTGGTACAAATTTTGCTCTATTGTATCAAAAAGGGCATATATTGATTCGCGAAGTTAAGTCTCCTTTGAAGTTGATTAGAAGGGAACAAGCTCACTTTTATAGGAATTCCTCATCGAATCAAAAGGGAACCTTGTAATTACTTTGTTAAATGAAAATACGAATTCAGAAACCGTCGAATCTGATCATTTCAATCACTTTGACGTCCAAGCTGCCAGTCAATAAATATCTTTATAAATCAATTAGCTTTTGTAGGTGTAAAGCCTTTTATATTAGCCTATAATTCCTTCCGACACGCTATTCTCGATGCTATTTGAATACAAGTATGACAAATATACACGATAATCTCTCGTGTCAATGTAAATTTACACTACGTCGATACCACAATAAAGAAATAAAAGAACGCATTTCGCATAAAATCACTAAATGTAAAAAAAGACGAAACTTAATTCAAATATACCCATGATTCATGTCAGTGATTTCTACACTCTCTCCCCGCAATACCTCCCCTAACACAGATCCAGGTTGAGTCCAATAACCCCCAGATTAACAATCTTGGGTAAACCCCGATACAGCGCAACCAATACCACTATAAGGGAACCCAGCGCGTGCCATTGAATGCATTTATCTTTATCATGGTGATGTTTTACTATAACATTAATTTAATTGTTTAGCACAATGAATGATCTAGAAATAAATAACCCATAAGTGGTTGAACCAGGAAATATAAAATAAAAACTTCATTTTTCTAGCTTTAAAATATAAGAAACATTAAATTGAATGGGCTTAGATTGAGTCCCATACTTTGAAATAAAACATCCGCAGCTTCTTGCTGCGCTAGGCGAAGTTTCAATGATAGTTATTGCACGTAGTAACACACACTGTTATGCATATCCACTCTGTATTTGTTCAGTCCTATAGACAAACAAGATAGATCTTCGGAAACCGAAAAACATGGTTCCCAAGAAAAGGAAACCATGTTTTCTGGTACAGGTAAATGAACTATGAATCGCAGAAAGCTCCAACTCCGTTAAATTGTGACTTTAGCGGTTGGGATAGAACGAGGGAGTTTAGGAACATGACGTTACCTGGATTAAAATATAATTGAGAAAAACTAAAGTTTTCTATGAGCCCACGTCAACCTAAGACTAATATCCTCAAAACAAAAAAAACTGACATTGTGGACGCTTGTGGAATTTATATTAGTAAAAAAACACTCATCAGGAAGAACTAGGGTATTGTTTTCTCTCCTGCTGACATGCTTTTTTCCACTGATGAGATGTTAAAGGCACCGACGATGACATTTATTGTCTTGACGATACATATTAAACATAGGGGAAAGTCGGCTGGCCGAGAAATTTCGCTTTCCTCAACAATATTTTGATCCAGGTAACGTCATGTTCTCAAACATTCGCGTTCTCTATCCCAACCGCTAGCGTCACACTCTGACGGAGTTTCAGCTCTTTGCGATGTATAGTTTGTTTACCCAGGTCAAAGAACACGGTTCTCTTTTCTCGGAAACACACTAAACATATGATTCTACGTTCCTGCCTATGATTAAATTCGGGCAGGTACCATTCAGCTATTGCTCTAACTATTGCTAAAATAGCGAGATTACTAAACCCTAAGCAGGGTTTGGCCCCGCGGGACCGCCTGGCGAGCACACCATCTCTCGGCCGAAGGCGAACTATACTCTGGTTGGTTGTGGTCACGATGATGATGACACGAACTTGTCAGCCTAGCACAACACCGACGACGCGAATGCAGCTAGGAAGTCCCAATGACAACTATCCCTTCTAGAATAAATAAATAAATAGGTGCTCATGGGTTTCGTTGCCATGGTCGGAACACTCATATTAGATTTTTACCAAGCACAAGAACAATGTAAGTAAAAACCAAAGAGGGACAATCACTACATTGGAAGGAACCTCTCATAAAACAGCCTTTAGCCAAGGGTGTCAAACTCATTCGGTTATGGGTACCAGACAATTCACTTCCGAAAAGTTGAGGGCCGACGCAGGATGGGGGAAATGTGTTTTAAAACCTCCCCCCCCCCCAATAAAAAAAGATAGAAAAAAATTAAAAGACAAGCAGTGATTTTTGCTTTGCAAAGTATAACGAGTCTCTGAGTGTCACACATGAGATTTTCAAGAGAAGGAATCTTGTGCAGAATTATAAGGCAATTCTTTTGTTTTAATTGTATCTTTTGACTCCTAAAAAAAAAAACATTCCCCAAGATTTATTTTTGGAACTTGCTACTGCTGCGCAAGAGTTCGTGCAGCCGAGGTGCGTCCTAAAGAGTTCGGGCCTGTAGCATAGTAGTGGGATTGCCGCACGGGTGATTGACATAAGAAAGAACTCGGAAGCCAAAATTAAGGTAAAGCAATAATGAGTCCAAAGAAAAACGGAATAGAGAAGACTAGAGTGATGTTTGAATCTAAAGTAAACTGACGACATAAGGCCGTTATTCAATAAACATACAGCGCTCGACAGGCACGTAGCCAGGGGGGGGGGGGCATGGGGCCCGGACCCCCCGAAATCTTCCATTTTGTTGGAGCCTCCTCTCCCCCTCCCCCTCATACAGCATTTTGTCATGGGCGCCCCCCCCCCCCCCCCCCGACACAAAATCGTGGCTACGATGCCTCGCGCTCGAGACATGTGAACAAGGGTTTGACGCCTCTTGATGCTTGTGGGCACAGTACCAGTGAGTCTCGGGCCGTATACGGCCCGCGGGCCGGGTGTTTGAGACCCCTGTAAGTCTAGCCGCTATACGAAATCCTAAAGTCCTAACATTTGCAATTTTTTTTTTAATTTCTATGTACTTTATGAAATAGAAATCACATTCCTGACCTGCCTAGCGGAACCTATCTATCTACCTAAGTTGTGAAATAATTATGCGCCCCATTTATACGAGTTTATAATCCCACAGACATTAACCTAAACTTAACACGACCAATTTAGCGGGCTTTCCGAATTACACAGCGAACACATCTTGCGTACATTTCCATCGCAGGCGTAAGAACCTTCGCATGCAAATCGCAAGATTCCTAATTTCCACGAGGCGGTACGAAAAACACGCTCAGAAAAGAGCGCCTTAATTCGACGTGCACGAAGGGATATTCGGCCATGGAGGAATCATTCTGCATACATCAAGCGGCGGGGATTCGCGCCATTGGCCTCGCATAAAACAGCGCCTCCCGGCGGAGCGAACAGAAATCGGCCGCGAGAGGCTCTCTCCGCTGCGCCGGTGCGAGACCACCCATGTTCCCGCGCCGAATAATTCCCAGATTTAGATTTCTCGATTTCCAACGTCGCGAGCGCGATCCGCGAAACTAACACGTGACTTCGCTGTACACTTCCCGTTTCACTCAGAATTCGTCAGGCTCGCCCTTAGAGCTTCTCTCTCTCTCCCCGTCTCTCTCGCGTTCTTTTTTTAAATTTTCGTCGCAGTTATTTATAAAGGTGACACGTTCACGAGCGTCCGCGAGCTTGCCGGTGTAATGAAGTGGCACCGGAAAACTAAGCGAAAGCGCCGCGCGGTGGCGCGAGGCACGCGAACTAGCCGGCCAGCCAGCGGCGGCAGCAAATTAATTGGAAAGGAGTAATTGCTCGTAATTTTCCCGACACCGCTGCTGCTGCAGAACCTTCAAGTGCACCACGTACCGAAGTGTAAAAGTGAAGCAAGGCCGAAAACGGGGTTTAAGAGAGGGAGAGAGATAAAAGGAAACATCGGGACGCCGAGAAGAAAGTCTTGCGGGAGGGTGAAACTTAGCAAAAGTAATCTGGTAAGGTGAAATGAGGCGAGTCGCGGCACTAGCGCCGCTGGCGGCGCGAAGTCCTGGAGTATACCACGCCACTAGGGGACAGGCTTTTCCTGCAGCACATACTCTTTTATTCGGGAAGAAGTTCGCGCATTTTTGTGTGTCTACTGGCGAGCTACTTTCATTCTTTTTTTTTCTTTCTGCGTTCACTGTATAGCCAAGGTAATTGCGTATGCGTAATCAGGTTCCCAGGTTCTCGGCGGTCCCGGATGCATTAGGAGGAGTCCAAGTCGGCGCGAGAAGGGGCCGAGCGAGCAAACGAACCGTACGCCGCGACATCGCTCCTGCTGCGAACTCCGCGGTGGTTCTGCCTGTTGGGGCGTGCCAGCGGCGCTTAGTATACACTGCGAGTGTCACGCGGCGGTGTGTCTTGGTTCCCGGCCGAGATATTCGCTCATTTGCGTCTTCGCGTAATAAACACGCGTGCAGCTGAGAAATGGGCTAAATGGCTCGCAGCGGAGCTTGGATCTACGATCTCGGGTTTCGAGCCGCCGCGAGTTGAAGGGGGTGTGTGTCCTTCTCATCGGGGAAGTGAACGAGAAAGCTGGAAAAGATCGAAAGCTTCTGAATTTATTATAAAAGCCATTCATTTTGTTTTACATTTTACTATCAGTAAGCCGTCTCCATCATGGTATCAAAGACATAATATGGTAAGGGTGCAGGCGAGCTGGTGAATGTTTACCATGGCGAATAAACCTGAGACTGGGGCAGAAATGAAAGTATAAGTCGAAGGAAAAGAAAAAGAAAAGAACAAGACGACGTCTCAAACTCAGCTACGAGGTTTATTCAGTCCGCCTCCTTATATAGCCCACAATGAGCCACCACCAACACAAAGGGCAACCTCTAACCAGTTCAGACGCCGAACCCACAATTTTCTTTTCCTTCGACTTATATGTTCATTTGTGCCCGCAGTCTCAGGTTTATTCAACATGAGTATTAAGGACCTTTATAGTTAGCGAAAAAGGCACGTCATTAACGGCTTATAGGTAGGCGTTTCGTGTTTCTGCAGTTTATGTTTCGTCACATTCGGAAGATGTTTTTCGGAGTTTCTTTTTTGCCGAAAATTTTGAGTTTTTGCGAGTTTATGTTTGTTCGATTCCCAAATCTCCGAAATTTAGGAGTATAATTTTGCAGTGTGTATCATATTAAAAATAATTAATAAAAAGATAATAATATTCGGGTATAAACGTGTCCTAGATTCAAAGGAATGCGCTTGTATTAAGTAATATTTCTTCAACTATATCTGGCGTTGGCGCACCTGCGTTTAGGAATACAAACCTGTTCCACGACAAAACGTCCAAACAAGTGTTAATTCGATAAACGTTGATGCCTTAAATTACTAAATTCCCGGAGGTATTCTCCATCACCTGCGAAAGTCGTTTTTGATCCCATCCTATTCAATCACGCTACCCAGCAACTGCGTGGGGTGGGGTGGTAAATTAATATTAAATCTTTAATACAACCCCTCCGCCTTTTTCCATATACTTGGGTAAGGACAAAAACATTGGTTTTTATCCTTACCCAAATACAATGACTCGTCTTGAATGAACCTTGACGAGATAAGCGGTAAGACACCACTTGTAAATGATATGAGATTTGAAAGGGAACTCGGGTGGCATTTTGCTTAGGACTATTAAACTTGTGCGCTGACCAAACTTAGTTGTATATTACCATTTTTCTTTCAGCATTGAAACATCAATATTCGGAGTTTATCGGATAATTCCGAATTGGCAGTGATTTTACTGGCGGGTGTTTTTTGGAGCTTTTTGGATTTATCCGTGAACACGGAATTCTGCTTATAGGTAATGGGTTATTGTACAGTCATTAAGACGACGATGACCTTCTGAATGCTCTGATCTTGGTTGGAACATTCTTTGTAAGGCCGAAGGTGTTTTATAAAGCCTTAATAAACCTTTTGATTGCTACGTCAAAGTGAAACTCGGAACGCGCCACATTTCAATCTACTCTACGATAACAGAGTCGAGGGTGAGACCCTTAAACGAGGTACTGGAGGCTTGAAATTATGAAGTAAAAGAGAATTGGACCTGCAGTTTTGGTAACGCGTTCTAATATATTGTGTGCTGAAACTTGTTCTCGTTTCATTCATAATCGCACATGCCTTGTTTTAGTCGATGGCAACCAGGAAACGCGACACATACTTTAGTAGCGGAGAAGTATAATTCAACAGCGGGGTTTTTCCACGTCAAATCATACAGTGATGGTCCGGATCATATTTTTATATTTATGTAAAACTGTATGTTGCAATCATGTTCTTCACTTTCTTCCTCAGATATAAAAATCTCGAAAGTCGAAGCCTGGAGATTGCCAATGTTTCGTTATGGTACTTTGCACAGCCGTCAATTTTATCCCGAAGCTTGTTTGTCGTAATAATTTTTCCTATTTGTTTTATGAAGGGTTTACAAAATCTACACAAACATATTGAAATTACATCACAAACTTTAAGCCTTTCCACTCTGGTGAAGAAGGAAGACCAGCGAAGCTGTTCTATGGTGGGAATGAAGTAATGGCCGGCCGCAAGTCGGAAAGCCAGAGTGGGCTCGAAAGGTTGCCGCCATCTATGACCGACGGCGGTAGCTCTCCAGAGCTCTGCGTCAACATTTGTTTGTTGACGGACAGGATCCTGGGGAAACTAGTCCTTAACAGCTCCGTTGTAAAAACATTTATAAAAAAAGGTTAGGAAACATGTCAACAAGATATGTTTTAGAGAAACATTTACAGATTATTTACCAACAAACTTCTTCATATAAAATGGTGCAAAATATATCAAATTACGCACCTCTAAATAAACTTTAGGAATATATAATAAATATATGCTTAGCCATTATTGTAGTTGTGTCAATTATGCATAAACACAGCAGAATTTTCTAAATGTAACAAAATTCCACGTCAACATAAAAAACCTAATTTTTTATTCTTTTCAGCCATTTGCAGTGTGTTGAATTAGTTTGCAATGACAAAATATTGAGTAACATATAAACTGCGAAAGAGAAAAACGGCAAGAAACCTTCACTTTGATTGAGGTAGATTTCTTCGTTTCAGGGGCTTTGTCGAACGACGTCGGCTCCTAATGCGCCGTTTACGCACTTGCAACCGAGTAGGACCGAGAGAGACAAGACCGGTTTGTCAGCCTCTTGCGACGGCGTAGGACCTGCTCCGCAGCAGCGCATCCGGTCCTCCGCCGTCGCAAGAGCCTAAAAGCCCGGTCTTGTCTATCTCGGTCCTAGTCAGTTGCAAGTGTGTGAACGGCGCTTAAGAGACATGTTCTAGAACTCACAAAGGCTGTACAGCGGCGCTGCTCTTCCGCGGGATGTAGTAAGTTGTGCGGTCCCTAGCTTAGCTTTATATTAGCGTTCCCTTGCGTTGCCTCCTTACACCCCCCCCCCCCCCCTTTTTTTCCCCGTGTCTTTTGCTCTCGAAGGACTGTCGGCGGACGTCACTGTTGCCGACAGTGGAGAACTGTGCACAGTCCATTACCGCGAAACCTGAAACCCCCACGTGAGGACGGTCTGTCACACGAGGAAGGGCTGCTCACGTGGAATGTCCTCGCCTCGAGTTCGAAATTTTATATCCCCGGAAAAAAATTAGCTACGGCGTTCGCATATAGGTAAATTTTCTGCGCAAGAATATAACTTTAACGTCTATTTTTTACAAAAATATATTAAAACAAGATTCACCTGTCCATCACCGCACGATCTTACAAGGAAACATTCAGAACTGAACCAACTTCCGTAAATATAATTGTGTCGTCCCTCCTATTCAGAAGTATATAGCAACACTTATTTAAAAGGTACATTTCAGAAAGCGACGCTGTCATACAATTGTTTAATAGAAATACAGATTCTAGTGATAGGCCTAATATAAAATGTCTAACTCGGTTCAACATCGAAAAGAGATAGATAGAGAAAGAGAGAGTGAGATAAAACATATTTAGAGAGAAGAAAAAGAGCCCTCTGCCTCGGGCGTTCTCTGAACACCAAGGAGGATTGGCAAGCAAAATATTGTATCTCCATTAACCGGAACAGGACAAAAATGTTTTTATTGTTTGCAAGGCAAATTGTGAGTGACACTGAAAAAGCTGTAGTTCATTCTCATCTCTGTTCACTAGCCGGTCTTTTTCATCATCATTCCTTTTCAAATGGTGACTATTTAAAACTAAACTAAAAAGTTTTCGTAAAAAAAAAATCACGACCTGTGCAATTTGGATGATCTAGTCAACCTGGAAGACGTGCTTCTTCTCAAGTACGTGGTGCGCTGCAGAGAAGGGACAGGGAGGGGTAAGCTGAGAGCCGGTTTCTCGAGGGCACATGCTTCCAAGAGTAAATGATCTCTGTACTCGATTATTAAGAAAGCTTCAACATTGAAATCAGTACATGTAGATTTCCACCAAAAACCTTAGACCAAACGTTCTTTTTTAAATTGCTATTGTGCATTTTTCCTTTGCGATATCTTATGCTCGCTTTTGTCGTTTCTGGGTATCATGACTGCTCTTGTGTTGTTTGTGAGTATTTGGCACTTGCTATTTCCTTAGTACTGTAGACGTGATGTCTAAATTGTAATGATTATGTTTTGTGTTTGCTTTGTTTCCTTTGTGCTTCAACATTGAATAGATGTTTGACGAAAATGTTTGTAGGATTGTAAAAACCGAGTACCCGCGTAAAACTATTGTTTCAGTGGACTGCCCGTTCTCACGCACAAGCACGCAAGTGCTTTTGTGAGACGGTTTTTTCTGTACCTTGATGCGGATCTGTGAATAAACTATTATTATTATTATTATTATTATTATTATTATTATTATTATTATTATTATTAGTGACATCCGAACTCAAAGTGAAGCTTTCGCCCAAGCAGAAGCTGAAACAAACTGAGAGCACGCAAAGCCAAATGATAACTGAAGCATTAAAGTATGCGACAAAACGCGAGAAGAAATGAGCGCCACATAAACGATTCAATTAATGTGCAGATAAATAAATATGCATTACGCCCAACAGGATAAGCAGGGAATTAGTCAGTCTATTGAAAAGAATGCATGATACTCCATAAAGAAGTTAAAGGTAATTATCTTAAAACGGCTTCTGAAGGATGATGCCATAGGGATATCATACCTACAATTAAGGCTTTAACGAAACTGAGGGTAACACACGAACAATATTGCCAGGCCATGCGGAAGCGTAGGATAGTGTCACCAAGATTCAAATCAAGGCTTAATATGAAGTGTGCTGCAAGTGTCTCGATCACATTCGAATGTCATATCAATTAACGATAAACACAACTCGGAAGTTAAAGACTATATTAAAATTTAGGTGCGCTCTGTAGTATACACTTTTATTAGCCGCATCTTTATAATCGAACAAGTTAGCAAACCTCAAAGAACTCCAAAACATAAATTTTCCAATAGTTTATTTTTAGATCAAGCTTCCGTGACAACTCTTCGGATGGTCAGCCCTCAAAATGCCCGCCACAAACATCCCATTGCACGCGCACAATAAACAAGCATAAGAACAGATCAGACAAGCATGGCATGAAGGTTGTAGTGCTCCCTTGAGTGAACATAGGCACGCTACCAATGCCACGGAATCATTGGGGCATGTTCGTTTTCAACTAGAGGCGCGCAGTCCAAGGGTCTTGGGCGGAGATACGTGATGGACGACAACACGAGGTTTGCGTGCCCCATCTCGTTCAATCTGAAGTACGCCGGCCAGCTCCGCGAAAACACGGGCAAGTGGTGATGCGACGAACTGCACCAACGAAACAAAGAGTACCATATGCGTCTGCACTTTTGCTGTGGTGTTTGTGTTTGATTTATTCCCATCTGCCAAATTTATTTATCGGGTTTGTTTTGAATTGAAATTAATTAAAGTTTTTTTCTCGGAACAAACGAAAGAGGGACAGACACTAAAGGCATTAACGCCTGACAAAGGTATCTGTCCCTTTGCAGTTCGTACATCCAGTACACAGCAAACAAGCGAAACATTCAAATCTACTATACATACATAGTTATACATGAAACACAGCAGAGATCATATTCAGTCTTTATACAAATCATTAAAGAAATCCTTAAGGCGAGCAAGAAAATTTACAATCTTTAAGATGGCTACAAATAGTTGTCACTTCCCATCATAAGTGCCTTTAGATCTTTTTTAATTTTAATACAAGATTTCTTAAAATCTACAAAGGTTCGCATTCTATATTTGAGTCACGTGGTAGTCTTTAGTTTGCCTCCCATAGTTTGTGCGAATTTGTGGAAGTCGTCGGAAAGGGTGACCAAAATAATATGTATGCATTACATCACTTGATTTTAAATCATACAGCTCTTCTTTCTGCATGAATTACATTAGCTTGAAAACATAAATCTGCTATAGCTTTGAGTATTCCGTCTTCTGCGAAACGAGGTTCGGTGGGCAAGTCCTGTATGTTTACAGTGCAATGTCTAATATCCGCAACATTTTCTTCAGGAAAGTGATAATCTTGTAATTTGCAAGCAATGTGGTTCCCGATACCAAAATACAGTAACATAACTTTAAGTAAAAAGAGGGTAATATGTTTTTTAACCATGATTTAGATATATTTTTATATAAACAACCAACTGCCTGAGACAGCTCGGAGCTCAACTTATTTACATGCACATTCCAACTGAGCTCCTGGTTGAACCAGATTCATAAAAAGCTTTTGTTCATGAACTTGCTCTAGAATTGTATTTTCAAAATATAATGTTATGAAATTATTACCATGTTTGCTTATTAGGACAAAAAATCATTTCATTTTTGAAAATTTAGTTGCAGTTTATTTATTTGTGGCCATAAAACTAAGTCATCAAAATAGCTTTTTGCCATTGACTCTAGTGATGCTTTAGAAACAGAGATGAAGAATGCGTTGGTATGATCTGCATGAATAATAATCTCAGGTGATCATAGAATAATTGAAATGTAATTTATGTAAAGAATGAACAATGAAGAACCTAAAATCGAGCCCTGTGGGACACCATGTTTTTCTTCCAACCTATTGGAGACAGTGTTATTAGCTTTAACAAATCGATAGCGGTTGCGTAGGAACTTTTTTTTATCAAAACCTGCGCTATTCCACGTATACCGTACAGTTGAAGCTTATTTAATAGCATCTCTTGCTGACTAGTATAAAATGCTGTTTTAAAGTTAAAAAAAATCCTAGTGTGTACAGTTTATTTTTAATGTTTTCTATTAATTTGCCTTTTGCCTCAAGAAGCGCCTGTTCCGTAGAATTGTCCTTTTAAAAATCACATTGAAATTTATTTAAAACATCATTCTTTGAGAGAAACTGTGTTGTAATCTGTTCTGACTAGCCCCTTCGAGCAATTTAGAAAATATGAGCAAAACAGGCATAGGTCAATCTATTGTTTTGTAAATACGCTCTGCCTCTTTTGAATACCGGAGTAACGTTGGCAATATTAAACAGATTCGGATAATGCACCAGCTTCTAAAGTACAGTTAATTATATCAGATAAAATACTACTCATATCTTGGGACATGTTTTAATAGGAATTGGTTTTAAGCCGCCTACACCGGAGGCTACTTAATATTTATCCGGTTTATTAGTGTTTCTATCTCTTGAGGAGTAGTTGGCGATAACATGCGGGATGTGCATTAAATTGTTACTGAATATGACGAGCACCTAAATGATGTGTTGTAAACTGTTACTTTCAATGAGGATGCTTTGAGCCCACAATCTGAAAATACATATTTTATGCACAAAAAACAAAACTGCTTGTTTTATACCGACTTAATCTGGTAAGCCTTGGCAAACTAAATGATACTGATACATTATTATCAAACTATAGAAATGCAAAGTGGCACAGACGGCGGGTTATAAAGCATAACGTCGCACTGCTCTAAAGGTTTACCAAATTTTCCTTCGCAAGAAAAACAGATAACGCGCAGCTGCGTTGAGGTATACTGATACCTTACGCAGACCTCACCACGCTTTTAACTATGGCTACATTCCAAAGACGAAAGACATCACCGATTCGTAAGTTCGATCCATTATGTTGTATAATTCAGAGGTACACAATTGATTTCCCCTTAACAAGTACAAGCCGTACACAAGCGACAGCTTCGCTACTAGAAACCGAAAAGCGAGTTTTAATCCGGTGAGCAGATGAACCAGGTGTTTTGAGTACACCGTTTAAATATTGCCGCTTTCAGATTTGAACGCAGCATCGTGGGCGGCGACCACATCGGAGGAAGGAACATGGAGCCCGTGTTCTCTCACACGTTACTGGAGGGCGCCACAAGGCACACAGTCCCGGACATCCCCAACGACCATAAAGGACATGGGAGGCGACCCGCCTCGACTGGTGGGGAACGTCCCTGACTCCGCCAGAAGCGTCTTTAAATCGATGCTAACTGTGGTGCACGCTCCATGCGACCGAATATCCGGGTGCCTTTGTGCTGCGAAGGAAGGCACTGATGCGGTACAAAATACAAGAGCACCTGGAACACGATTGCAGCCGACACTGGGGATATAAAGACGAAAAACAAAAACAGGGTAAGAAGAACAAGACATGAGTCTTAAGGCCCGTTCACAGACTTGAGTTTCCTGAAGACCGAGTTCTTGTGGTCTCTTACGACGAGAGAACGCACTTGCACGCTTGCATCTATATGGTGACTCTGAAACTCCATTTCACTAACAGGGAGGGTTTTGCGGTAATTGCGAGATCAAAAGTGCGTACTATCTATGAGAAACGGTCGTTTATAACATTGCCAAATGTTTTTTTCAAGCCAAGAAGTAAAACAAAAAAGAGATAATGCGCGGAAAAGGGGGAATAATACGGAAACTGCAAATGTTCAACGACTACCCGACAGATGGCGCCAGTGTCTATTCTCGTCCTAAGAGATTTTATGGAGGTTTGAAACACTTTCGTAAGCTGTCTCAAGCGCACGACCTTTAGTCTCCTGGTAAAAATAGATTTTCTCTCAGTCTTGCCTTCTTAAATGATCTTACAATATCAGTTTGTAACCCGTTTTGGAAATGAACTTCAAACCAGCTTGTTTGTGCCTTTTAAATTACGGGCTACAAAAAAAAAAGGTACGTTAAGCGTACGTCGCTGCAGTAAACGGTGCAGATTAGTGTTCCTTGCACGTTATCCAATATTCTAGTTCTTGTACTTGTACGAACTATAAAGCTGTTTGAAAGTTATCACGATATATGATAGTACTAAGTGGCGTTGCAGTTAGTGAAGGCTGCAGAGCAAGATATATTCGCGAGATTTTTGGGTACATACGCTCTAAACGCGGAGAACACCACTAATTAAAGAGAGAAATCACAAGTGGATATTAAACCCGTGGTGTTTTTAAAGTTTATTTCCGATGAAATTCGGCGGGCCTTTTGTGGGTTGTTTGATTCAGAGTGGCTTTCAAGTTTTGTTTTCCTGAATTAAAATTGGAGTATTTTATTTACAAGCGTCAGTTTCACGCTTATCCTTATGGTGGTGGTTTGTCTTATATATATCTTTTTTTCAATTTTAGGTTTTATAAATACACAGATATTATGAATATAATATTATAATGATATTACAACCAGAATTTAAAAAGAATGCAAGAATTACGGCTATAGAAAGTCGTGTGATCATGTGTCATTTATACAAGTTGTTATTTCAATATTTCCCAAAGATTTGTTCAATCTACCTATTCGCAAGTTTCAATTAACTACAGAATATCGTCTTTATAAAGATTTTTTTATAAAATAGACACAGGCCAGCACCGATTCGACATAGATATAAATTAACCCTATTATTTCCTGCTTTCCACATGACTGGGGGAGGGGGGTGGTTCCGCCTAACTTTGTGACAATTTCAGTCTCGTATCAAGAGATTGACCTGTCAATAAATTTTTAGGTTGAACTTCTCAATTGAATCTACTTCTCCCCGTTTCCCGGATGCATATTACCTCACTAGCAAACATCTTTTTTGCACTCTAATATAACTTAATGTGATTTTAATTTCTTGCTGTGCATCTTCCATTACAAAAATTATCAATGAATTTCAATTCGAGTTTCTAATGTATTCTTATAAAGTACATTAGTAACTCAGTTGAAACTCATTGATAAATTTTTGTAAAGGATGGATAACTCATTGTTGACACCTGCAAATGAAGCTCGTTGAATGACGTTACTGTGAGGAAACGCAGCGACATAGAAATGGAGTCTAGGAGGTGGAACTTAACCTGTCTTGACCATATCTTTAGGGCTGGGCGACAATCAATACTTTGAACCCGAATATTCTTTACCCTTTGGTCAATTAATTAGTGGAGTAATTGGTGGTGCTTACTTCTAAAAAGATTTCTAAAATGGATGAAAAAAAGTAATTTTACTTTTTATGAGGTAATCAATGGCCGAATGTACAGCCCTATTTGAAACTTGACGCTAACCCCCCCCCCTCCCTCAAAAAAAGGAAAACAGAAAAATCCGGCAAACCTGAATGACAGTCAAGTGCAATGCTAAAGTTCTTAACCGTGAAAGACAACAGTGATGAATTCTAAAATGAAAATATGAGCGCCAGCTAATAAAGCCAGCTTTTTTCTTTCCCGGCGAATATTTTCGAGCGCCAAACCCTACCAATAAACCGGCTAAGAATAATGATTGCGATTAAATCATTATTTGATTAATCGGTAGGTTAATCGATCATTTGCCCAACCCTTCTAATTTCATGGTCTACTTGGCTTGTCATTCGTCGGACTAACTCGGTATCAAAGATCACAGTGATTTGATTTCCATGTTAACATTTTTTATTGTTATAGAAGTATCGGAATGTCTTGAGTTTAGGCAAAAAGTGTTTGTCGTTTTGCTTGAGGTGATTTCAAAACTGGGGCTGTAGAACCGACACGGTCTATCTTGGCAGAAGCTGGGCGGTGTTTGAAGCTAATTACTAACACCAAAGCTTCATAATCTGGATGTAAACGAATTATTTATTTCATATGGAAAACACCTGAGGAGCTAGGGTAAAAGAAGACGAAACTGTCTTCTGACTAAGCCCTTACACCTAGTTAAAACACTTCGCTCAGAAAAAACAAGAACAAAAAGTTAAACAAAAATGTTCCTTACGAACACTATCGTTCGAACATTAGACACATTCTGAATAATGCGCGTAGACCAACACGTTGAAGTACCAACCGCAGATCTTGATGCAGTGTTAATACATTGGTGAAGGTTTGTTTTTGTTTTTAAACAGCTTGAAGAAACTGGCAGTTTTAGCCAATTCATACTATGATATGGTGCCTGTAAGTGCGTCCGGAACGAGATATGCGAGTTGTTGCAAACCAGAGTTTGTGCGATCTTTGCTTTTTTATGTAGTGACTGAGCCTTGAATAGTAGTTTGCTCGTATTTTAAGGCAGTTGTTTAAAAAAACGGATTTATTCTGCCTAATTTCGTTAAAAATTATGATTGATAATTTAAGGACCAGGACTTGCACAATACTTAATATTTTGTATTCTTGAAAGATTGTAGTTGAGTGCTAATACCTTCGAAGGTTTCCAATAAATTGAACGGCTCTCTTTTGTAAGATAAATAAATTGTTTGTATTAGTTCCTATTGTTGTCCCCCATGCCATTATATAATATTGTAACCGTGAATAGATAATGGAATAGAATTGCTGTAACTTTAATCACCTTGGTAATAAATGTTGTAACCTGTTGTATTTTAACCTCAAAGATAATTTCCTGAGCCAGATATTCAAAATTTGTTCAAGATAGTCCAGGACTCCATGTTTTTACTAAAAAAAAAGTCGTTTGCTTCATCAGCATATAAAATTATATTTCGCGTTTGAGGTATGCTTAAAATGTAATTTATATATAAAATAAATAACAATCGGCCGGGTATAGACCCTTGGGAAACACCGTATATTATTGGCGTGAGTTGTAACTTAAGTTTATGTGACATAACGTATACTGGGAATGTGAGGACAAATAGCTGCAAATTATTTCTAGCACGTTGCCCCTGATTCCATACAAAGCGAACTTATTACTAAGATCTCGTACTTGATAGGGTAACATTCCTTTCTAAAATTTAAAATGATACCACTGCGGATGTACGATTTTAAATGTTCAATATTATTTTACCTTCAATGTTCATCAATCCTCACTCGGTTGAGGTGTTCTTCTGAAAAACAAACTGGTGCTTGGTTATGACTTTATTAATTGTATGATATGACTAATGTCTTTAATTAATTAATTTCTCGCAACTTTTGAAAAAAGGGGCAATAGAGACATATGTCTAGAGTTACTGAGACTTTATTATGCGTCACCTTTGAGGATAACGGAAACTGTCAATTTTCATTTTATCTGGGAAAATACCAGAAACAATTATCCGATTGCAAATATAGACAACAAGGGCAAGCATTAAGTCAATTATTATTTTAATTCGAGTAACTTTAACAACGTCATCGACCAGATGCACATTGATTTTTAAGGAACATTATCATACTACGTGTTTCTGCTTTCATATGTTGGACGTAGGAAACATTGAGTTTGAAACATTTGTCTGGACAGATGGATGATTATTTCCGTGCTCGGTGGATGATTCAGAAGCACCCGATGACAAACAATTGTCATGAAGCTTGTTCACCAATGAGGATAATGCAATTAGTGCAAATGCGCCAGTGAACTGGCAAAGGTCCAGCTCGCTTCCGTGTTTGCACTAATTGCCTTATCATCACATAGCCTTAAAACGCAGGCCGTTCACCTTTGTTGGTGTTAGACTGGTGACAGCTGATAAAACTCGTTGTGCGTCTACTGACGTCTAATTCCTGGCTAGCTGCAGTTGGTAGAGCGCTCCACTAGAAATGGAAAGGTTCCTGGTTCGATATCAGGACCAGACGGATTTTTTTCGGTCGCGCATCACCAGTCACTTAGCTCTGTTTGGGTATTTGTGTTTGTTCTTTGACCCCCTTCTCCAGGGATTATTTTCGTCACCAATGTATGACTGCAACTTTCGAGCTCCTCTGGAACAGACATTAGGCATATTGATATCATTTTTAATGGTGTTCCATACACTGAAGGGGTCCTTATATATTTAAGAAAATGCGTTTTGAATGACACTTACCCTTGCCCCTTAAATGCACAGAGCAAGTTTGTTTCTATACTTCTTATAGTCACTTAGTATATACGTTTATTTAGTTTTAATGAATTTATTGAACATCTTGTCGCGAGCTTTTATTTACAATATAATGTAATTAGATCAATTATTTACGTCATTACGCGCATAAGGTATTTATATGCAGGTTGGTTCGTGAAGATGCTCGCACGAAATAACAAGACATAAACTGCCTAGCTGTTTTGCAGTGAACCCTCATTAAATGTGCTCATAAACTAACTTCGACAGCAACCGGTTCCGTTAGAAAAAATACAAGCCGCTGATTGTTTTCCTCCAAGGGCCCAGAACTTTCCTCGTTCCCCGTCGATACAAAAGGGAAGAGATTAATGGGCTTCTTAAGGAAGAGGTCAAAACAGCACTTTCCGTCCGTTCTTCTAATTTTATTAATCCGAGCCCCGTGCGTTGGCGCGGTGAGGCAGCAAGCAGTCAGGCTGGCAGGGCAGCCAGCAGGCAGTGCCCATGTACGTCCATCGATTTTATTGCCAAGTTGGCGCAGCAAACGTTTCCCGAGTTTCCTAAGCGAATTTAATTAATCAGAGGGCCGCCAGATGGAGCCGGACCTGCTCGCTCGCTCAACCCGGGGCCGGCCGTGTACCGCAGTAGCAGAAATCCCCAGAACCAAGCGCAAAACACACACAAGCAAAGGGGAGCGAGCGCCTAACGCTCCGCGCACCGATGCTGCAGGGTTCCCGCCTCGTGCGCTCCGAAACGCATTTGCCGCTCACCGTTTGTGTTCGTTTCGTGTTCGAGCCTGTGCCTCCCCCTTCCTCCCCCGCGTCTTTAATGCACGCCGAGGAAATATTGAACGTCTCGAGAAGGGGAAACATGCTCCGCCCGAAGGGACGAAGGGGAAAAGAAAAGAGGGAAAAGGTGGAGCAACACCGAGCGAACGCGGCGGAGGGGAAGACGGGTGGGTTGCCACAGCTTGAGCGATCCGTCATTGGAGCAGGTGTTTCGTAGTTAAGTTTGATTGCAATCCCCAAACTTGGTACGAGTTTCCAGAGGGATCCTGATGATTGGGAGCGGGAGCCGCTGGAGTCTCGACGCTTGGCGAAGAAGAACAACGACCGATCGAGAGGAGGAAGTGGCCAGCTTCGCGGGTAAAGTATTACCGGGATCAGAAACAAGGCGCAAGGCGTTGCAGACCTCGCAGTAGCGGCGCCTCTGGCCGCTTGCTCGGTGTCGCCTGCTGCCCCCGCGTGGCGCGATGCCCGCCTTCTCCCCAATGTTCTTTCCCCCTGCGTGGCTGTCTTTCCCTTCTCGCTTCTCTTTCCCCCCGTTCGTCAGGCCAAATCACAACTCGCAAACCGAAGGAAGCAACTTGCTGAGGGATTGCAGCGGCCCCTGCTGGTGGTGCCTTCCTGCCAGCTGACTGCTTTCCCCCTTGTCCCCCTTCTCTTCCGTCCTGCCTCGGAGAAAGCCGCATCTTTGGGTTTGCTAGCTGGGACTCTGATATCGATATGAAATATGGCGGCTCGGCTGGCTGGCAAGGCGGGATGGATGTGGAGAAACTTTAGGCTGTTCCTCCTTTTTGTTTTCCTTACTTTCTTTTCGCAAGAGTGGAGACGAGGAAGAGCTCGAGATGGATGGACGAAACAGGAAAAGTTAGGAGAAAGACTGCTGCTCGATCGATGGATTCGTTTGCTTTTTATTAAACACGTTTTTTTTTCTTCTTTTAGTCATTGGAGTTGTCGAATTTGTTCTGGGGACGGCTTCTTCCAACCAGCTTTGAAGAATCGGTTGTTTGGAGAAAGTTCTGTTTGGTTATATCCGACCATGGTTGGCGCAGTGAAATGGTGCGTGGAACTGGGCCAGTTGCGATGCCAACTATTGAAAGCGGGAGCGTCGATGACTCGTAGAATATTATTTCTTGGCTCCTCTCCGGCAAGAAAACGCGAATTCTGGAAGACTCTTGCAATCGTGCTGACATTTTATTTAATGTGTGCTATTACCAAATAATTTAAAAATTGAAAAAAAGCCAAAATATTGACTTAATATTATTTATTAATGCTCACACTCTAAATGTGTACGGGTATTAATACTTCATATAGCAGTAGCAACTTGTCCGATTATTTCCACTGCATTGAAATAAGAGGAGCACTATCTTGAAAAACAAAATACTAATATGGGGCCATGAAACTTGGCAATTAGTCCTAACTTGCAATGATATAAATACAAACAAAAATGACATGTTCAAGAAATAAATTTGTTAAGGGATGACATTGGTGTTATTGATGAAAGGAAGAAAAAAAACGAAATATTAACATATATTTATGTACGACATGATAGCGTGATAGCTAAAAACATAATAAGTTTGTGAGAGGCTTCCGGCAAAAGTTCGGAAGGGAACCAGTTTAGATTAATGGCGCGTCAAATAAAATCTTGACCGCCATAGGCACTCGAGTTCGTGGGCTCAAAGAGGTGAAAAATCGTCAGAAATATATGCCCTTCGCGAAGATGACAGTTGAAATTTAGAGAACTTACGAATAGAAATTTCGGGAAATAGAAAACATTCCTGTTCAATTCTACTAGGAGCAATGTCAAGAATTGTTTGAATAAGTTTAAGTCTATGGCATCATGCTGTTCACTTTCAATTCGAATCTCTGGGGATATTGTTCTCAAGATAATTAACATTCATGATATGAAGTATATTCTTTCGTGGAACTTTGGATATGTAACTTGATTTCAATGCAGTAAATGCAATAAAAAGTTATATTAATCATAACTGGTGTAATAAGATTCGAATATCCTAGTAGCACCAGGACTAACAAAATTTGATTTGGAGATCAATAAAAACGAAGAGTTTGCCAATCTGTTCAGATGAAATAGATATATGATAGTTTTATTTCTACGTATTTTATATTTAAAAATTGTAGTTAGTGAATACCTTATAAACATGCATTAATAATCTTTTGATGGTCATATCAGCTGTATTAATGCAAATATTTTACACCAATCCTTGATAATTCTTTTTTCCACCTGGGAGTACAAAGTTTTGTAGCGCATTATTGCCTCTAAAATGCACAGCCAGCGCGGCGATTACATTAGTCTTCCAAAGGGTATCCATGTAATTGTACTGTATTGTATGTACTTAGAGTTGAACACATCTCCCTCCCTCCCCTAGTCACACGCACACATACTCATTAATAAGAAACGTCATCATGGATATTGGTTAAATAAAATAAAAATTGCTACCTTAGATCATCCCCCACAATCTATGCGTACTGAAAAATCCCGAGAGAACGCCCACCCAAAATGTTGAGATATATGGTGAAAAACATAAGGTGGGCGCTTGGGGATGCGACAGCAAAACATTATCAAAAATTAATTATAATTTCACCGGAGCACCCGCTACAAACCACGTGACGAGGAAACTGATACCGCGGATCGCGGACGTGCCACATTCGCGTTTCACGATGCGAAGGACACGCTGGAACCCGCCGAGAACTCGCGTCTCACGGGAACGGATATCGCGAACGCGGCAGTTTCATGCTGCGATAAACACGCGGGAATTCGCTACAAACTTGCCTGTCACGGGAACCGATATCGCGCGCGCAGATCGCGGACGAAAACACGGGCATCCGTTACAAATTCACATGTCACGGGAACGAATACCGCAGATCGCGCACGTAGCAGAACCACATTTCAAGATGCAATATGCACCAACAATTCGCGTGTTAAGGGTGCCGATGTCGCGCGTGCAGATAGCGGACAAAAACGCGGGAGCCCGCTAAAAACTCACTTGTCAGACGTACCGATACCACAGATCGAGCGGTTGATGCGATTCCCGTCGGACATCGCGTGACTTCTGGCAGGAAACGGGGGAGGGCGATGCTTTCGTAATTTTTAAGTTATGAACATTTAGCGAGAGAAACGGGGTGGGCGATCTCTCAGGGAAAGGCGTCCTTACGGGATTTTGCTAGACTTCCGTAATTATGGTGCAACAGGAAGGTAAAAAAGAAGTCATATTGCACACTAAAAATACAGCAAGGGAGCTTACTTCAAAACAAACTTATTTTCCTCACGCAAAGACACTGAGTAAGCGTAAGTTGTTCCAGAACTTCTTAACAATCAGAAGAAATACAATTCGGAAGTTCGAAAGTCCAGTGCTTTTAGTAGGCATTGGCAATTGATAGTTGAACTTTCCGATTAACCGATTAATACTTTAATTGCGGTAAATTTTTTAACCAGTCAATCGGTTTTAATTTTGGGTTAGAAATATATGAAAACAAAGAAAAAGGACTACTTTCTTTTGGTACTTACATTTTTATTTCGGAAAGCAGCACTGTTGTCCTTCAGGGCCAAGCACTTTAGGACTCCAAACGACTGTCATCGCCAGCGATTATCTTATGGAAATAACGATCAAAAGTATTTCATGTTTGAAATCGTTTCCTCGTATTTTGTTTTTATGTGTGCGTTCACCGTCACGTTCTAAATGAGGTTGTCTATAGTCCGCCATCGATGCTATAGTAAAATTAGAAAAAATAGGAATATATGCATAGTTCGCACATTTATATATCCGTACATACCTAAGGTCAATAAGCCGATTAATTCATATTTTAATCGATCAAAGAACCGCAATTAATCGGGCAAGAATTTCGTCGACGCCCAGCCTTACTACCAAAACACACACACAGGGATAAAAAAAAGACGCGAAAAGTGAGACATTAGTTTTATTCAACTTAAATAGAGGCCAGGATACTGGGACAATAAACTAATTTGATCTCAGTCTACTTCGTCATAATTATTTACGATCACGGTTGAGAACTCGGAACGCGGCCATGTGGATACCCAATGCTTGCTTCTGGAGCTGCTGTACACCAACACGCTGTTTACAAAAACACCATTGTTTGGCCCCACCGGGTGTGGGCACTGCGCGTGCGTGGAAACCATATTCGCGTCGAGAGGATGCGTCTGCTCATGCGCAGTACCAACAGCAGCGCTACCGCAGCGGCGTGACTTCAGAGAATTGAGTTGGTATGTAATCTTGCCCTGCAGTGGCCATAATGATGTGCGGATTGTGGATTGTACTACCGGCATTGCAACGTGTTCATTTTTATCTTAATTTTGCATTTCAATATCGACGCTTATATTCATGATCCATCTTGAATACACATGTGCATGTAAATATGACTTGTCCGGGAGCATTTTGAATTAGCAAGAGCAAGAAAAAGAAAGTATTCGGAGAGCAATTCTTCTGCTACCTGCGCAGGGCTTCTTGTGACATCAGAACGACGCCGAGCTCTGATTGGCTTTGATTGAAAGGATAGTGGGTAGACCTCGATCATAGATGCTTCGAGGTCTACCGAATATTTTCTTCTGCCAGCCAAGAAGAGCTCGCTGTTCTGGCATCATCGCAACGTCTGTGCAAGAAGCGGACTAACTCGCGCTCCGCATTATTAAATGTGGAATATTTAGTATCTATTTCGGGTTCTAAGGGTTTCAACCTCTAAAAAAAAGTAATAAAATTCCTTAAAGAAAATAAATGTTTACATGTAAGTCATTTGCAATGCAACAGATTATTTCAATTTCAAAGAAAATAAATTCTCCTGCAAGAATAAAAACAAAAGTTTCTGGACTGCAAATTCTGCTCGAAACTAATTTTGACTACGTGATTTATTTCTTAAATATAAAATACACCATTAAGAAACCTTTGGGTATCTTAGCTGTAAGGTTCGGCGCGACCGCTATCGGAGGTAGGGAATGCCTCCGCGAGGCCGCTGGCACCGGCTTCAGGAATCACCTTACCGAGCGCGCCCGCCGCGCTGGCGCTGTACAAGCGGGGGTGTCTTGTGATGTATGCACATTGTACCATTCCCTGCTATTGCACATTCATGTGGCAAGGAGGCTGAACTCTATAGCTGACTTCGGAGTAAACGAATGAGAAGATCGGAGACCAGGTGATGTCAGATTTAACGGACAGCGTTAGAGAAAAATGATGTCAGCTTCAAGCGTTGTTTTCTATGCGTCTTATTTTCTAGAAAGAGAGCTGCGCGAATGCCGGGCTATTTAAGAATTGTGTTGCCCCAGCGGCAGCGTTCTAGTCTGGAACTAGGTGGGCAGGCCTCACCTCGAGTAGCCGCGGAGAGGGTCCGCGGGGCGTCCGGAAAGTTCCCTTCTTGACTCGTCAAACGTGCTGTATATTCCCGTTCCTTGTACAGACAGTTATTGACTCGCCATCATCAACCGACTCGACCTCACCATCATCAGCGAAGTTACCGGGCGTCCGCTGCGCCTCACCAAACAAAAGAACTATCAGCAACTTTTACCTTCTTCGCATTCAATAATCTGGATTGCTGACCTGGTGCCGCCATAGCGCTTTATCTCCTTGGGTGAGCTTCAAGTAGAATTGTACAATATAATTTTTGATTCTGCGTTGCAGGCTCGTTTTGTTTCCATAAGAATTGTCGTCTAGAAAAATGTATGGTATTATAATATTGGATGATATATAAAATACAACATCCACAAGTATCTTTGTATTCACTGTTCCCAATTTGAACGGACATATATAATTCATTGTTGACGATCCTGTTGGGGATTTTAACTTGGAGCCCCCTGCTTAAATTATTAAGATATCACATGAAGCTAGATTCGATAAAAGGCGTTTAACTTGCGAAGGAAAACAAGGCAAGCTATTGAATATTTTTTGTAGAATGTTGGCCAAGGAGTTATACTTTTTAGAACTAAAAGGTTGCTAAATGTTAATCTGATTCGCCGAACCGGTTTAGCCTCGAGATTCGGAGTCAAACCTTAATTTCTGCGGAAGTTCGCTACACGCCTGATCATGATAATTTGATGTCATCAGACTTGTCGGTATTATTCGAATATCCGCTTACATAGTATACGATCAAAAATTTAAAACCTGAGGATTGTAGGTAGCGCGGGACGTGACATCCGACAGTAAAAAGAAGGCCAACTTCAAATCTTCAGTTCTCTTTACAAGAAGTTTTCGCTATAAAATTGGGCACTTTTACGCGCTAGAAACAAGTTTACTTCGAAAATGTACACCTGACATGTTTTTCCAACGCATCTGTAGTGTATTAAAACACCCAATGAATGTGTACAGATAGAAACTCAAGTTGATCAAAAACAGATACTGTAATTGTTGAAGAATATGCGGGCAGAAACCGAGGGAGAGGAGGAGACGAGAGCACGCGAAGACGTCAGAACGCAAAGCTCTGGTTGGAATGATTAGGGGTAGACCTAAGCTAGCTGCCTCTGTCTCCACTGCGCTCGTTGAACGCCTTTGAAGGCGAAAGCGAAACGCCGAACGCCCGCGTTTCGCGTTCTATAGGTTTCAGGCATGTTGTTCTTATTTTTTCATGGGAACCTTTAAAGACATCAAGATAAAACCGCCACTACAATACACCGTTAATAAACTTTCAGCTCACTGACTAAAGTCCGTCGATTTCTCGGACCAATATTGCGGGGAACCACGCGATCAAAAATACCCTATGCGTACATTTATTATGGTGCTTTTTCCAAGTGTGACCTTGCATGGCCAAAACAAAATAAAACAAAACGGTTGTTCCATATTATTGAGATCGCCTCATCCCACTAAATCCCTCCCAAATCACGCGTTCTTAAAACTATGAGAGTGTCGGTACACGAATGCACAGAAATACAGATATTGTTCCGCATTTTGGCGCAGCACCACACTGGTTACTACACCGTTCACGTTTGCGATATACAACGAGCGTACAAGTCAAGCAGACGGCAAAACGAACAATCTCATTCGCAGAAAGCGACAGAATTCCTCCCTTGCAGCCCCCCCCCCCTCCCTCCGCCAGTTCGCCATCACTCGCAGATGTGGCTCTTCGCCCGCGGGCACGCGGGGTATACCTCGTTACATTATTCCTCCATAGATGTATAATGTAAGCTTTCTTCCTCCCCACAAAAGCCTCCTAGAGGGCACAAGGATGCGCTCGAGACAACGACATCTTGCGATTATCATAAAAACCCGTCTTGTCTTAAGTCCGTGGCTGTTTGCTCGCTTCGTCGAGCGACCGCGACGTGCAGAAAGATTGGGGGGACAAACAGGGGACTGCCAGCCATTCTTCATTGTTACTTTCCGTGCCACTCGAGGGAGCCGCAGACAAATGTGCCGCTCTGTTCGTAGTCGCGGCTGCGGGCGTGAGCCGAATGGAAATATGCAGCGAGCCCACTCATGAAGCGGTCCGGCGACACGCCTGCATTTGCCTTGATCGCCCATCGGTGTTGAGGTGCCGGGATGGCCCCGAGTAGCCGTCACAGCCCGCGGGTTCCAGGAATCGGCGAGGGGAAGAAGGGCTAAGCGGACGTGGTTATGGAAACACACTTTGTCTTTCTGACACGAGGAGTCAAGTCCACCCCCTTCACATCTACGATGACGTAACGAATTGAATGTAGCAATATACATAGATCTAAGGCCGCCTGCACAGACGAATGGAAGCTCGACGTGACAATGAGAGAATTTGTGTGAGAATCAACAGAGTTTGTAAGCACCGTGGATTTTGAGTGATAAAACCGTTCACACTATGTGATTGCGATGTAAGTGGGCCAAAAACGGAGGAAATGTGGCTACATCACAGACGATGCAGAGAGCGCCTACAACTGCTTTTGTACGACAACGAAAGACGGACACAGAACGCAATACAGACAACACGGGCTTATCTTGTCTTTTATGTCGCTCCTTCGTTTTCGAATTTTAGTGCCCAACACGCTCAGCCACCCAAATTGCTATAGTCAAAGACAGCTCAAAAACAACAAGTTGTAGTCAATATCAGCCATCTTAGAATCGATGGTGTATTCCCAAAAAATGAAGGCGTCGCCTAATAATAACATTCAGAAGCCAATCGTGAAGCGAATAATCCGGTCTAACTTGTACTTCACTGTAATTCTTAAGATGCGAATGACATCTTGGGAAGTGAACAGGAACCATCCGCAGTAAAGATGCCTTCTCGGTGTTTTTCAGACACAAGGCCTGTGGACTAGATTATTTACGTCACCTTCCTCGATCGAGCGGCGCGAGTCACGGATTGGACTTTGAGTGCCGCGTCAGCGTTCGGTTGGGAGTCGCGTTCAATCGGTGCTTTACCGATTGAACACCAGCCCTAGGCGAACGGCGACGCAGAGTTAGGCTTTACGTCAACCCAGCACTGCGTCAGAAACGTAAACAATTAATTTGTGTGGTTGTTGTCCCCGTGATGTTAGTCCTCGACTTCGCCGCTAGAGGCGCAGCGGATAAATTTATTTCCCGATACTCATTTTTAACGCAGATTGGCGGAAGGCGATTATCTGTTGCTTCAGTGAGTCCATAAAGCGTCGAAGCCGTAACACGAGAGAGCACGAGGGCGGTTGTTTACACAGATGCTGCCTTGCAATCCATCTCGCTTTCACTCGCTCGTGGCTCCCTAGAGTTCGGTGTTTTCCCAGTTTGTCCGGTTATTCTCTAAAGGTATATAGTATATTTCCAATCGTTAATGACAGACTTAGATTTGCGGGGCATTACTTATAATGTTCCTGCTTTTTTGCTCGTGATGTTTTTATTTCGTGTTCTCTTCGGCAGTTGATGCAATCCGACTGACTGCGCGAAGAGAGAAAACTGTGCTCGTGACTCGCCACGTCTAGCTTTTCCTAAGTTGTCAGTGACCACAGAAGACCATACTTTCCTATAGGTTGTGCTACGTGTCTGTACTGCAGCTATGCACTCTTAATCTGGTTCCACATCTGTTCCAGTTAAAACAGTTGTACACCTTCTTTCTGAAGCAAGTCAAATTTTATACGGATCGGGGAATATATGTGGAACCCACCTTCGCATATTTGTTTTTTTATTATCGGGTATACGGAGGCATTGCTTCGGTTGTCATTTCACTTACAAGTCATTCCACTTACTCTGTCCTACTTTAGCGCCAGTCTGCTCCAAACAAAACTTGCAGAGATTTGTTTTTGAACATTAATTGTTTATAATATACATTATCTGAAACAATAGCTGTGTGTAAGCTACAAAGTATTTAAAATTATCGGATACACTGTTTTGTATAAAATACAAAGGAACACGGTTCCTCCAGGTTAAGCGGAATTTTTGTGCACACGAGTTTCCGTTATAAGCGGAAACTAAGTGGAACGATTTTAAGAGTGCAGTAAAAGAAATCTTTAAAGAAAAACACTGAGAGCCGAACTTCAGCATTTATTGTTGCTCCGTTGTCTGTTAAATTTCAGCGTTAGTTGGTAAGAGTGACGAAGACCAAATCAAAAATCACGAAGGGTGAATATAATGAGCGAAGTCATGCGATGACAAATACAAGCGGCAGGAATACTCACCGAGTCTAAAGTCGCGATCCGGCATATCTGCCACAAGGTGTGCACTACATTCAGTGAAAGCAAACAGTTTTCACAGTTTCCGAGGGGTGGGGCGTGTTTATTTACGGAAGCAGCACACACACACACACACACACACACACACACACACACACACATATATATATATATATATATATATATATATATATATATATATATATATATATAATTATTCAAAACACGCCCCACCCCTCGGAAACTGTGAAACTCTTTGAACGCTTGAGATAATATATATATATATATATATATATATATATATATATATATATATATATATATATATATATATTTTATCTCAAGCGTTCAAAGAGGGTCACACGTTGCAGACGTTTTCCTCGTGTTTTAGTTTGAAGGCTGCAATTAACAATGAAAAGAATAACCGTCAAAATCACGAAAATAATTTGTAAACTAATCTAAAGATAATTTTCTTCACGTTTAATGATTCTTAATTTTAGTACATGCATGCTCCAGACGCCAAAGAAGAAGAAAAAAATATTAAAAGAGATTCAAGGCTATGCATGCAGGCGACAAAAAAGACCACATTTTGATGGTTGAATTGCATGAAATAAATTATAAACTCTCGAAGCAAACGTGAGATGAACATAATTATGATGTCCTCGTGCTACTGTGCGCCTCCAAGGAAATAACTTCGTGTATCATCAAAGAAGCCAGAAAGAAACTCGAGCCAGCCCGCGAGAAAAATGGCGAGGCAATGAAAGGCAAACACAGAGCGGTTCTCACCTCCTCGGGTCGACGAAGTGTTAGATGAAGCCCCGTCGTCGCAGAGACCTCCCCATTTGTCCCGTGGAAGGATGGTGTTTTCCCGTGGGCTCTGCAATTAGGACGGGACAAATGGTGTGGTCAGCTCGGATTTGGGGCCGCATCAAAGCCGCCGGCTACGTGACAAGGCTGCTGTCTTCCAACGCTGCAGAGACTCTTAGTTCACTGTCTCTGCTCACTCGCGCTTTATCAGGCTACAGCAGCCGCAACTTGCGCGAGAGAAAATAAGGAACGCCTGCTCCGGGAGCTGCCGAGTGTCCCTTGGTAAGACTAGAGGTCTGAACGAAAAGAAACATCAGAGAAGCAAAGGAATGTTTATACGGAATACACATATTTGTTCGTGTAGCGACTTTTTCAAGTTGCCTATAAGCTGGACTACTAGATGCGCTGTAGTTTCTCTGACATTACACTTTCTGCAAAAAGGTGAAGCCTGTTTTCACAGAAGGCAATGTTTTTCTTCTTCAGAGTACTAAATTATTTTAATGAGAGCAGGTAAAATTTTCAGGTCAGCCTTTTTGGTCCCTATACAGTTACGAAAACGACAACAACATAAACAATAACAACTGCAGATTAGGCAGAAAAAACAAAGGAAATAATATTGATTCCCGTTTATATTCAGCAAATTTCGCTCTAAAATGAACGTATTACCTTTATGCTTTAACTGGGATTCGTATTATGTGGGACTTAGCATCAATTAAAGGACTGTTTGCTTAAACCCTGCAGCTTATTTCTTCTGTGACACTTTATAAACATGCCATGTTCTACACAAAATGTGGCAGGAAAGAAAAAAGAAACGAAGGTTTCTACATTCATAATGTCCCTTGGCTATATAACTGATAATGTTAAGGTAGTTATCCCTGAGCGCCTAGACCGGATAACAAACACACAATTGAAATTAAAGCATTACCAGAACCAGATTCCAACACACTCGCAAAAGTTGATTGTTTTAGTAAATGTAGGTAGAGTGAAGTCACGCATTGAAGAAAATAGCGATGCATGCATTTTGCCTTTGTTCCTGAGAGAACATAAAAAACAAAGCTCCTGAATTACTTTTCATGGAATACACTTGCAAACGGGATGAAAAGTCGGAAGCGGCATGGCCATTGCCTCTACAATGGCTGCGCTTGGCTGCGCTCGCGGCAGCGCTGGCTTCCACTACGTGCTGGAAAGCGGAGACTGCGGTCGCTATAGAAGTCAGCTCCAACTCTTAAACATGTGCCCTTCCAAGGCACGTAGCCAGGGTAGCCCGGGAAACCCGGCCCCCCCCCCCCCTAAATCTTCAGCTTTGCTGGGACCTCCTCTCCCACCTCCCCCATTTATGGTGTTCTGCCATGAGCGCGCCCCCCCCCCCCCCCTCCAAAAACAAAATCCTGGCTGCGTGCCTGCCCTTCCGACAATATTTAATGCTACGATTGTGTGCGGATACCTCCCCTGAGTTCCGAAACAGTAAGTGCGTCGCTAACGCTGGCCAACGGCGATGCAGCAGACGCCGCCATCTTGTCCGCGCGTTTGGAGCAGTGAATAGCCTGTCAAAAGGTAGTAACGGCCAGAAAAAGGTAGTAACTGCTGCAGTTACTGGCGTTTTACTGCGGCCATAACGTAAATGCCACCATAGTTGGTGGCAGTATATTTCATAGTTTATATATATATATATATATATATATATATATATATATATATATATATATATGTATATAAATTTCTTTTACCCTTGTGATTAGTGAAGCGATTGAAGCGAATACGTTTTTGTTTGTTGTATTATTCCGGAAAAGTTATTGAGAGTCAATTTTATTACGTGAAATATAGTTGCGAGAAATATAATGCCCATTTATGATTCAATTTTTTTTTTTTTGCCAAGTAACACTTGCAGAAAGGCAGAGTCGCAGATACACTTGCATCATGTATGACACCACGTGCGAGGATACAGAAGCAGATGCACCATGCGGTGTCGTCTTATTGCGTCTGCGCCGAGAAACTGCTGGAGAGGAGGAGAAGAGATGCGCGGGGACGTCAGAACGCCGAGCCCTGGTTAGAATGATTAGAGGGTAGACCATAAAGCTATCTGGCTTTGTCTCTACTGCACTCGTCGAACGCGTTCGAATGCGAAACGCCGGCGTCCAGCGTTTGGCTCTCGCGTTCTAACGCGTGCGACGAGTGCAGTGGACATGAAGGCAGCTAGCTTTGCTTCTACCATAGCCTCCTATATACTGACAAAGCCTGGTAGATCGCCACGAGAGGTGTCCGCCGAAATAAAAAAGGTAGAGAGGCAGACCACAAATGAGAGTAGAGCCACGTGACTTGCGCCTCGCTGCGGCGAGACACCGAAACACACTTCTCCCGAGCCGACAACCGTGTTTCAGGTCCTCGCCGCTGCAAAAGCTGTGCGCTGACGTCCAGGTTCCCCAAGAAATGCCCTGTGCTACCAGATCCCCACGCTCCAAATCTACGACCGGGCACCCTATGGCTCCGTCGTCGAACTGCCAGGCTTAGTGAGTAGAGAGGAGGCTATGCTTCTACCCGCTAATCATTTCAACTACACTCTAAGAAAAAAGGGAGTCAGGTGGAGTCAAACACGTTTTTGACTCCCCTTGAATTCTTAGTAGCATCGTTTGACTCCAGTTTTCAGCCAAAGGGAGTCCAAAGCGGTTTAGATTCCCTTAACGCACTGGAGTCATATGAGTATGCTTGAATGCCTGGAGTCAACTGACCCCCTGCGGCCCAGGGGGGTCACCTGACCCTCTAAAATTGGTGGAGTCACCGTGACAGAGTCTCGCCACTGGAGTCAAATGAGCACCTTTGCATCTGAGGGAGTCCAAAGCAGTTTGGATTCCCTCAGCACAAGGGAGTCAAATGAGTCTACTTAAATACTCCAACGCTTTAGAATTCATTGCTTTTTTTTTCTCGGCTGCTTTATTTAGATGTTGGTATATTAATCAGATGCTTGAATTTTAACCGGGTCAGATCATAAAGATTTATTCATTAAAAGATATGAAGCGGCGTAGTTATAACCGCATAACTTGCCACCGCGGAACATGTAAAATACGCAGACATATTTGCATGATTCAAAACCCCGAGACTGCAGGTAACGACACACACACTCAAAAGTCTCAAAGCCTTTTGAGTGTGTGTGTCGTTACCTGCAGTCTCGCGGTTTTTGAATAATGTTTCATGTACGCCAGCTCGTTTGCGCCCTTACGTTTATTACATACTTTCGTTGTTACATCAGCGGGTGCGTTGCTTTTATCCGTATACCGGTTGATGAATTGATTGAAACTGATCTATTCGAAAATAAAGCTCTTTTCTACGGGGATGCGGCCTTCGCTATGTGTTTTTTAGGTCAGGGGACATTAGAGGGGGGGGGGGCAAATAACTGTCATTATGAAGTGACTAATAAACTAGAATTTGGTAAATAATGTTTTAATTAGTGACTTTATGGACTATCTTTCAATAACATTTTTGAAGACAGTCACCGTGGAAGACTAAAGGAATTCACGCTTGTGGCGTTTCTCCCCACAATTGAGGGGCTACGTCAAGCAAATGCAGTCCTCCTAGAAAAGTCCCTCGTTAACTTTATCTGTGCATGTCAATATTTTAGCAGCGTGTAAACTTTGAGCGAATAAATGTGCAGAGTTTCCTACCACAAAAAACAGAGTGTTGCATATACAGTTTTCATATTCGGGAACGTAAATATAAGAAATGGTACAAGTGAACTTGTACAACTATTGCACGTAACCCGTCAATCGCATAAAAGAACACAAAAATAGAACTTTTCTTGCTATTTCGGAGCACTTCTTGAAACTGCAGTAAAGAGGGGCCAAAATTGTGGCCGAATATTTCCGATCTGGTGGTGTATTTTTTTTAATTCTGTGAATTGCTTTAGCAGATGTAGGCTGTCTTCAAAATTGCATTTGCAATGTGGCCCTTCAAGTCACTAATTAAAAAAGTTAATCAACTAAGTTTAGGTAATTTTCGAACAAACTATGACAATTGTTCGCTTCTCCAATGTTCGTCGAGCTCATGAATCACATAATGAAGACCGCGTCCACGTAGCAGTGAGCGCTTTTGTAGATAAGTCTTCTCATTAAAAAAAATATATATATATATATTTTTTTATATATATATATATATATATATATATATATATATATATATATATATATATATATATATATATATATATATATATATATATATATATATATATATATATATATATATTACCTTGTATATGGCTACCAGTGTGCTGGTGACTTCTTGACACAAAACAATTTACAAATGCAAAGAAAACAAGAAATAATCATTTTCTTGTTTTAATGTTTAGAATGAAGAGAGAACAGCATATTTCCTCAATCGAAAGTAAAAACAAAAAACATACGACGCGGACAAGCCGCGTCTAAAAGAAAACAGAAAAGCCAAAAAATCAACAAGTAGAAGAATATTAGAAAAACATATAACAAAAGATAACACGTGAAGAGTTGTTTCGAATATCCGAATTATCAAGAAACCAGAGCTGATACTTATCGGTGAAGGGAATCGGTCCCTAACCCCGATCACCCTGGCAGCAATTTTCATGGTGCTCTAAGGAATATGGGAATATAATGGTGGAGTGGAGTGATAAAATGGATGTGTTTGCCGACGAGTGATGGTCTTGAAGTACGAACTCAAAAAAGACTTCCAGCACGGTGGTTAAAATTCAGTTTATATAACGAAAGACGGACTTCACGGACGACACACATAACGAACAAGAGAGAAATAATTATACATTAAATGAAACATTCTTCTCGCAGACTCTGCTACCACTCATCTCCTCTCGCAGTTTTCTCCTCAATCTCTCACTCGACTTCCCAAAAATCTCTTGTCTTCCTTGTTCCTTCTTCCCATCCCCCAACGCTCTCCTCTCTCTTTTTTTCCACTTAGCTCGAAACCTGTCTCCTCCGCACATTTTTTGCGTCCAAATATCGCTTCCAGATGGCACAGAGTCGTAAAGGCGCCTTCGCCCATCCGGGCAAGCGCTCCCTCTTTCTCCCCGGGAGGTCCCTCCGTCCGAATACGGGTCCGCGTTCGTCCCGCGGTATCCACAAAGGCCACTGTTTCGTGACATCGAAATGATACAAAGGCTCTTGCCTACAGTGCCGCAAACAAGCGAGGAGGCGAGACAAAGACGGGAGGCTTTTCTGCCGGAGGCGCGCGCTCTTTTTGCACCAAAACGAGTGTCCCTTCCCTCACACGCTGCACTGGCGGGGTGGTGGTAGTACTGGTGTCCTCGGATTTGTTTCTTCTGAAAGAAGTATGGCAGCCAAGGAGTGCATAACCTGCCTCGTTTATCGCGGCTTATCCGTCAAAAAGCTCTCGGTGTCTGGGTACTTCAGAGTCAAGGATCTAAGGGCGGTGCTCCAAGCTCATCCGGATTTCGGCGACATTGGGGACGACGTCATTCTACAAGTGAGTAGCCGAACTGCCTACTTTTCCTCCACTTAGTTTCACCGTATTGTATGTGCAGATGTTATGGCTTGTGATTTCTTTCCTTTATTGTCTTTTTTAGCTCAGTGCATATTATAGGAGAGTGGTCGAATGAAAATATTCTTGCTCGTATCGTTACTTTTGCGTTGTCAGTCGTCGGCTTTTGAGCAAACGGTGGTGCAGTATGATATATACATTTGTTAAGAAATAATTTGGAAATATCCGGTCGTAAACCTTTGGTATGTCGGACGCTTTGCAAATATTTAATTAAACGCACCGTTTTATCGAACGACGTTTCATAGAAAAATGAATGTTTCGAAACTGTTATATTGCTATTTGCTTTATTAGGAATCTTGGCGCCTTCTCAAAAATGTTACCTTCCTCCGCACAGGACTTTTGCGTGGTTATGACAACTCCTTGAATGTATCGCCCATTCCTTTTCTGTGTTTATAAAATTACACACGCTCCGACATGAAATGGCTCGTGCGCGTTGCTGTGAATCGTAATTGACATCTTCTTACAGCCCGAAATCGATTTTTATCTTTGCTGCTACATGGGCTTGTGCCATTCAACGCCATAATACATTTCTCCGCCGTGAAACGCTCGTACATGTACTTATCTGAGGTACACGGCGCTTACCTAATTGACGGTATTTTTCTTTTTCATACCAATGGCCTGGCCTTAAAATGGCCCTAATATTTCCTAATAATCAAGTAAGAAACAAGATATAGCCACGCGTCTTGTTGAAACATCAACCCGCGCATATGTACAGTCCGGATAGTTTACCCCCGCAGGCCCTGAGCAGAAGAAAGGTAGACCTTGTGTCGTATTTTGGGAGGTCTTCAAGAATTATCTTGATTAGGGTCACTTCAGTATCTTGAAACGCGCGTACATGTACTTGTCTGAGGTACATGGCGCTTACGTAATTCACAACCCTATAACACATCCTGTGTTAAAAGGATCAATGCCATCCGTGACGTGCAGTACATTTAAGGAACTCCTTTTCTGGACATGCATATAAAACTGTAACATTATTCAGCTCCGTACGTTTTGGTGTTTCAGCATTGTTCTGAAGATTTGCTTGTGATTCCTAATGCCACTGCAACCTGTTTTTCTGCAATTAAAAAAAGTTAAAATACTTTTTTTAAATTATAGCTGCGACTTAGAACGATCAAGGTTTTACCGGTGGTTGTTTTCGGCGGTACATTTGGCCGTGGGCAAAATTTATTATATCTTCTCTTCTGGCGTACTTAGAGAAGCTTCGATAATTTCTATTTCAGCGTCTAGTGTCTAGTCTATAATTCAGCAATCCATCACCTCTTGTACCTCATGGCCTTTTCCGCACAAGAAACCACTTCCGGCTGTTAACTGTGTTTTGTAGTCCTAATTCTATTTCAGTTAAAAGGTGCTTAGTTCCTCGTTACGTAAACAAATGCTATACTTTTCAGGACCCAGAGAAGATATCTGTGTGCCCTGGACGTCACGTACACTGGGGACCATCCTGCATCCTCTAGCTGCGCAAGAATGAAGTTTGAGAGCTTGACACCTCCAGCTCTCGACATCTCAGAGGCCGTTGAGTTGGTGTGTTGTTCCCATTGGGCATTCAACACAAAGGTTGTTTAGGTTGAAGCCATTCCTACCCTCAGTAACGGCAGAGAAAGCTGCAATGGCATTTCGTGTTCAGCTTGACTTTCTTTTCCTCCTTCTTCCTATTAAAAGGCGAAGGCAATGTGCGTTGCAAAATAGTCTGCTAGAGCGTAGACTGAACTTCCACTTTTATTTTTGTTTTTTCTACACTCTAAGAAAAAAGTTGGCCTCAAGAGACTAACGGCAGCATTTGGTCCTCTGAACTCGCAGTTGCTCCCCGAAAGGACCATCTGGTTCAAGCTAGGTACCGTGCGCAAAAGCTTGGGACTAACTGCGCTCGACTGGGACTAACCGATAGGCGTGCGCGAGCAAAAGCAGCCATTAGTCCCCCTCAGACAGGGTGCATCTGTATGATTTAGTCCCCGGAGGCAAACGGAATGTTTGCCAGGAGGACGGACGACATTTCGCTTGTCTTGGGGATCGGCGAGACTCAGCCCAGCATGGCTGAAAGTGTTGACAAAACTCGGACGAAACTGGCGAATTTGTTTAATGTGCCACGAACGTTAAGACATTACATGGTAGAGCTTCGCGCGCTGTGCAAATGCGAGTTAACGAACGTGTTGACTCTACTTCACCCAACTATCTCGTCAAAAATGATCTGTTGACATTTCACAAGTCCCATTCACGTTATTTGCCTTCGCGCAAAAAATGAGCATTTATCCGAACGTAACACCTCCAAATACTAACACTTTTTTTTTCTCTTAAATGAAACTTAAGAGTTTGTAGAAGCCGCGCTTTCAACACCGGAGTCTCGCAGTCAGAATAAATGGTCACTTCAATCGCTAAAACTGAGTTCTGAGAACAAGTCGAGCCTTGTCTCTGCGTCTCCCCGTAACCAACCTTTCTTGGTAGTCCAATGTCGAACTCAAAATCCACAACGACACACTTGATGCACGGCACGTTCCACTTAAAACAACAACAACGAAGAACGAACCGCGCCCGAAAAGTCACCCATGGCAACACCCTGCTGATGCAAAACAAATGCGAACTAAAAAAAAAAACAAAAAACGAAGGCCTCCGAGGAAACTGAAAAAAAAAGAGAGAGAAAAAAAAACAAAAAAAAACGTGTTTGCCTGTATGTCACTTGACCGGCGTGTTGGAAATGGCGACCTTCGGCCTTCTCCCGTCCTTGAGGCATTGGTGTGTCCGTGTGTAGTGGGAGGGAGAAAGAGATTTTCGTGTACGCGCCCTTCCCTCTCCCACCCCGCATTCTTTCTGGCGCTCCTAGCTCACGCGGGGGGTTCGGCAGATGGGGAGATAGGGTCCGTCGGGAAAATGGGAAGGGGTCTTTGTTTGAAAAGAACCTGTTTTTAGTACAGCCTTCGTCAGAACTTAGAAGCGGGTCGCCGTGTATCGTCTCCGATCATTGCGGGATCCGGTTTGGATTCCCGGTGCTGCAACACTGCACTTGATCTGTTCTGAAGTCACAAGACAAGGGAACTCGATTAAGGTATGTCGAAGTACTTCTGTCTAAGATATATTTATTAACTGCGGCTTCAGAAAGTGTTTTATTTTGAGCGCGTTATCTAGCTTCCAAAGCGCGCGCCATGCTCTATTCTTTTTGGCACCATGCTTGCTTATTTTGTTATGCAGCACAGAGACCAGATATTCAATCGTATCGAGCAAAACGCCAGTTCTACCGATGGCCTATTTTTTGTGTTTTGCAGACCCTGGCAGATTTGCTTTACCATAAAGGCCTGTTCACACATGCAGCAGAGAGCTACAAGCATAGCGCTGACCTAGCGCTAAGCGAGTGCTGACGGGAGCTTTCGCCAGCTTTGTATCGCACCGTCAAAACTGTTGCTCATGGCAGACGAAAAGCAGCTCACGACACGTGAACAGCGATACTTCAGCGCTTCGCTGCGTGTGAGAATCGGCCTTAATGGAGACATTTATTCGATTGTACAGACTTTCGCGTTGATGGCGGAAGCTCGTTCCGTCACTTTGAAGCATAGTTTGAACTCGCACACGCTGGGTCTGTATTCGCACCGAACGATCTACTAAAAATATAATTTCAAGTAACACCTTTTGGCGGGCTAGTTGGTTCACGCTCCGTGTGTCGTACTCGTTTCTACCTCTGTCCTTGTCCTTTGCGCAGTTCATTTATTTCTAAAAATATAATATTGCGCTGGTCTGCTGTCAACAGATCGCATGTTAGATGTGAACCATTGTACCACTTTTGTAGCCTATTTGTTATTTTATTCTGCGTGTGTTATATCTCATACTTTTGTAGAGCGATCGGGTATTTCACGCTGCCCTGTTACTAATTATCCAAATTCCTCGCAAACAGGCAAGAAGCTGCCGGTGCCCCAATAAACGGTGCTTGGACCACGACCGGTTTGGACAGACGTCCCAGTGTTCAAGCCATCGTCGACGCAAGTGCACTCTTTGGGATTTGGCCTTATCGTGGATTCTACCGCTCAAGAACTTCGACTTCAGTCATCCTTGAATGAGATGTGTATCTACGAGGCAATAAAGCTACGTTTAACCTGAACTGCACAATTTCGTTTCGGAGATTTGTGGCTCGGGACCAAATGTAAAGGATAAACCTTTAGTCCCAGGGGTCTAAATCCAAGGGCGCAACGTTTAGACCCAAGGGTCCAAGTGCAAGGGACTAACAGTTGGTCCTCGGGGTTCATTTGAAACGGTGTAACAGTTAGTCCCAGGGGTCCAAGTGCAAGGGCCTAATAGTTCGTCCTCAGGGTTCAATTGAAACGGTGTAACAGTTGGTCCCAGGGGACCAAGTGCAAGGGCCTAACAGTTGGTCCTTGAGGTGCAATTGAAACGGTGTAACAGTTAGTCCCAACGGTGCTAGTGCGAGAGACTAATGGAGGGGTGCAACTGTTACTCCCCTTCCCGTTAGTCCCCAAGGGGACTAATGGTTGTGGCAACGCACTTGCTCCCCTCGGGGACTAAGTCGCGCTCCCCTTTTTCTTAGAGTGTAGTATGATACTAACAACAGTGTAGGAACTACTCTGATATTGTTGCGTTAAATTTGTTAGTTTATTGTTTTTCTTCGTGTCCAAGAGATGGCGGTGTGCAGATTAGTTTGCTATGTTTGTGTGAACACTGTTATGTGTTTTCCTTCACATATAAGGCGAAGTTCATGTGCAACTAGTTTGATATGTTGATGTTAACGCTGTTATTTTTTTCTTTGGTATAACACTGTAAACTAGATTTGTAGGGTTCCGCTAACTCTAATATTTTTTATAAAAAGGTTGGGAGTCTCTGTTTACCTGTGTCCATGATACTCTGTCAGTCTTTTTTGTGTGTGTGTGCTTCATTTTTGCATGCTGTGGGTTTGTTTGTCAGGGCACCTTGAGCAGTTGACAAATAAATGGATGTTGATAAGAACCCTGGTGCAGTTCAGTGTTTTGTATACTAACACAACAAAGACTGTTATAGCTAGGGGTGATGATTTAATTCCCGTTCGATTAATATACACAATTCTTATCAAAATATAAGGAAATTCCTACTCGACTCTAAGGTGAAGTGAAAAAAAAAAAGAGAGATCCCGTGATTTTCCCGGCAGGAGACAGGTGAAAGTCAAAACAGAATACATCGACTCATTTTCGAGGGTCACATGATTCCAGCAAAAAAAAAGAAGTCCAATAATCCCTATAAGGGAGTCGTCTGACTCCATTGTATATTGGAATCGGGTGACTCTCATGAAGGGGTCGCGTGATTCTAGCAAAACCGGAGTCATCTGATTCTACCTGAGAGAACCCCTGACTCTTGTGGGGGTTTCATATGATTCTAGCCAAAAAAGAATCCAATGATTCCTATAAGAGGGTCATTTGACTCCATCAAGTATTGGAATATGGTGACTCTCCTGGAGGCGTCGCGTGATTCTAGCAAAACCGGAGTCTCCTGATTCCACCCCAGAGAATCCACTGACTCTTGTGAGACGGAGTTACTAGACTCCAGGCAGTAAAGGGTCACCTGACGCCACTAGCTGGTAGAGTCATCAGATTCCAGCGGAGAAAGAGTCCAATGACTCCACTGAGCGCTGGAGTCACTTGACGCTTTTAAAGGTGTCACCACAGGGACAACCCTGGACTCCCCTAAAGGAGTCACTGTGACTCTCCTTTTTTTTAGAGTGTATACCTCGGTGTTCTCAAGTCCCCACGCGCTGTCGCCTCCTCTTGGCCTGCAGTTTCAGCCCCTACTGATTGATAAGATGCTGTGAACTCGACAGCCACGTTCTGCACTTCTTAAATTGTTGCTTGAAAGGAACTAGAACAACATTGAATAGCTTTGTATGCATGCCTATCAACTATGCACGAAAAACTACTGTAATGAAGACTGCACGTGTCCATAAGACTAAAAATGCTATTTGAATAGAAGATAAATCAGCGTAGACCCGCTGGTGGAAGTTGACCATTGGGGTGAAGAACCTCAAACTAGTTTAGGAAAATAGACAAGAAACATTTTATGTGGAAGATAATTAAGTGGGCTTTCTTATGCAAGCTTCCGGTTATTTAGCAAATACCACTGCAGAATCAAATACTGCTTTTTATCAATAGGCGAGAATCTTTTTTTAAATATCGAAATGCGCGCCGCATTCATATGCTGGAACGTTAACAAAGTGGAATAAACACACATATTAGTACGAATAATTCGTGCACGTTTTCAAGATAAGTGACACCTGCCTAAAGGTGGGGCTGTAAAAATAGAATCGAAGTTAGCTTTTCATCTCTCATTCAGCATACCCAGAACTGGAACTGCAGTGTATACATCAACGTTGTCTAAAAATAGGACATCGAGACACAATTACACCGGCTTTCATCGAGTTGAATCAAGTTTCACTTCCGCGCAGGAGTAATAACAGAGAACATTCCGAAACCGTTCAACAGATTTTGGCCATCCGGTGGCTGCTTTCTTGGCCGGTACTATTGTGCCTAGGAGACGTTTAGCGTTCATTCACGTCGCCTAAGCACTGGCTATTAAGGTTCTATATCATCTTAGCGGACCCGCAACGAAAAAAAAGAAAGAAAAAAGCCACCGCAAACGTAAAGCCTGCCTCCGAGCAGCAGACAATGAATTTCGCAACTCGGGGAGTAACGAGCACCAAAACAAAACAAACATAAATAAATAAAGGACCCGAAGGCGTTGTCACAAAGGACGGGCATTCATATCCCTGCTTTGTCTCTAATGCTGATGACTCATGGTTCTGAACACAAAAATAAAACCAAAATGAGTAGGAGATGATGCTCAGCTTATGTGTTGTCTTTGGTGCTACAAAAATGTATACAAACAGAAGCAGTAAAGGCGTAAACGCGACAAATTCCCTTGACATTGTCATGAAGAGAGAAAAAAATTAAGAAAGAAATTTGAGCATCGACGCAGGTTCTCAGCTCCCTTCAGTTTTAAGAACAATGATTGCAAGACAAAACAAGGTGGCACATTAGAACGATATAACAATAACCACAATTAAAGACGTAATAAGACACTGTACGCTCAAACAAAGGACCCGCAAAGAAGAAAAAAAGTCCAATACGTATGTCAAGAAGACGATGTGAGACGATGTTAAAAACACTAGGGATTACGTGTTTTCTTAAAACTAATTTAATCATCTTAATTAAGCTCTATTTATTTCGGTGGGGGGGCGCAAGTGCGCCATTTCATTGAAACAATACCTCTTCCCGTTGCAGGGTCACGTCGTAAAAACCTAACAGGCTTTGACAGTATCGACAATTTTGTATTGAAAATATAAACAAATGCAATTATTAGTATTATTCTGAAGCCCTTATTTCTTTATTTTTTGACACACAAATTGATTAGTGAATTTATTGTGTGAAATCTGTTATTGGATCCTATGCATTTTGTTTTTTGTGTGAACCCACCCCGAGTGAATTTGCCTGACTCAGCAAGATACATTCGTGTCTTCAATACGATATATCATGTTATTTTTTGCTTTCTTTTGCATTTTTGCGTGATTTCGTGCGCGAAAGTGTGTGCCAGTCAGTGTTTTTTTGTTTATGACTCATCTTCAAGCTACATACAAACACGACAAAAACACCAACTCTGACTTTTCGCTAGTACTCGGATGAAACATTGAAATATGTGTGTGCGTGTGTGTGTGTGTGTGCGCGCGCGTGTGTTGTGTGTGTGTGTGTGTGTGTGAGGGGGGGCGTGTGCGTGCGTGTGTGTGTGCGTGCGTGTGTGTGTGTGTGTGTGTGTGTGTGTGTGCGTGTGCGTGCGTGCGTGTGTGTGTGTGTGTGTGTGTGTGTGTGTGTGTGTGTGTGTGTGTGTGTGTGTGTGTGTGTGTGTGTGTGTGTGTGTGTGTGTGTGTGTGTGTGTGTGTGTGTGTGTGTGTGTGTGTGTGTGTGTGTGTGTGTGTGTGTGTGTGTGTGTGTGTTGTTTTCCTATATGCACGTGGTGCGACTCCGTGCGAATATCCCGTCTGCCACCCCAAATGCTGGATCTGGTCCCGTAGGCCTCTGCTGCTTTGACCAGACCCGACACTCAAGTGGTTATATTTGCGATGTTGATTAAAATTAATCTTAATATTATCATTATTATTGAGAATGTTCACCCCAATAAATAATGTGGCTCTCGATTTAGAACCAATATTGTATGCTTTACGTGACAATCTGAATTGTACAGTACACATTACCATGTGATCCCTCGCGGCATCTAATTTTGAGGCGCTTGGCGAAAGAAGCGCTGTACGTTGCTCAAAAAGTAGTGCATCGAAAAAAAAATTCTGTTCCTGAGAAATTAATTGCAAGTATGTCCTTTCTAAACTGCATTCTTGCTGCAAGGCGCATTCTGCTTTTTGAGCTTGATAGGCTTTACTACAGTTCCCCCTTTTTGTATTTTGAAGTCTATATGAGCGTTCATATATGATAAAGTTGAGAAGCGGTATGGCCTGCAAAACTTTTATGAGAAGCTTTATGAATTTGATCTTTTTTATTTTTGTTATTTGTTTGGACGCATGCAAGTATTTTTTCTGACAAGTTGTTGTGGGTACTTTCTTTCGCCTTGACTCAGTCAAGTAGCCATTTGGTCTTGTATACAGCAAGAGTTGCTTGCTATGTATATATATATATATATATATATATATATATATATATATATACGGGTGTTTTTTTAAGCTTAACAGAATTTTTTTTTCAAAAACATGAAAGCTAGATTAATGCGGTCTACGCAGGTGAGTTATGCGGCCAGGGGGACATAATATAGGAGGCTAATCGTAATGATCAGTCGGCTCATTAGTTAAAATTAGTTAATGAACTTTTTAATTATTGAAAATAGACATATAGTTCCAATTAGAAACTTGTTCAGCGTCATCGAAAACCACTAGATCAGTAATTTTCAGGCAGACTTTGAGCGCGTGAGAAGCGTAGTAGTGCACTAAAGTTAGCACTCGTTGAGCACGTACAAAGCTAGCAATTGCGATAAGGCGAACGCGCAATTTTTCCGTCTCTTATCTAGCCCCAGCCTTGTACCTGCTCCACGAGCGGTAACTTTAGTGCACTACTACGCTTCTCACGCGTTCAAAGTCTTTCTGAAAATTACTGATTTAGTGGTTTTCGATGACGCTGAGCAAGTTTCTAATTGAAACTATATGTCTATTTTTAATATTTAAGAAGATAATTAACGAATTTTAACTAATTAGCCGACTGATCATTACGATTAGTCCCTTATACTATCCTATACTATGTCCCCCTGACCGTATAACTTACCTGCGCAGACCGCATTAACCTAGCTTTCATGGTTTGTTTTTAAAATTCTGTTAAGCTTAAAAAAACACCCTGT